>CM051257.1:77533248-77563248 GCA_027921565.1 Artemia sinica | reverse complement strand
TTAAAATATGTGTAATGATACTAGTTAACATATTATCCAACAGGAGAACCTTTATCATCAAGTCTTTTCTCTTTTTTCCTTCTTTTTTCCAGAAAAATTACAATTTCTGCCATGCTAAAATGCAATGCATAAATCTTTTGAAATTGCTGCTATAAATTGTTCTAAAAATTGTTTTTATAGATAGCGTTCATCCTGGTCATTGTCAATTCTGTTTTTTTTTTTTTTTAATGAGCAGTGGCTAAAATACAAAATATTAATACAACCTAACCTAACTTCAATTCAAAATCAACAGACTTGGTTGAGACCAAAGGCTTTGACTGAGTTCATTGATTTGAATTTGGCTGGGATGAATGCTATCTATGAGAACAATTTATGGATCAATTTATAGCAGCAATTACAAAAGATTTCACATTGTGTTTTAGTGTGGCAAATATTGTAATTTTTTTGGAAAAAGAAGGAAAAAAGAGGAAAGACCTGATGATAAAGGTTCTCCTGTTGGATAATATGTTAAATAGGATCATTATACATATTTAAGGTAAGAATTGTTTTCTTAACATGTCTCCTTATCAGGAGTCACAATTCTAAATTTATGCCTATGTAAATTTTTGACAGTTCATATTATTGACTTACAAATAAAGTGAACATACCACTTGATGCCTTTTTTATGCTTTTTATGAATATAAGAATTGCTTCTATTAGAAATTCAAATTTACCTATCCCCCTAATTTGCAATTATATACCCTGAATTGGAATATACCTTGAATTGTCAACAGCAAAGTTTACAATCACAAAATTCAGCTCTATTTTTGTCAAAACATTCAAAAAACTTAAAATGGTAGGAAAACATTTTATATTTTAGTTGCCTAATATACAAGGTTTGAATTAATTTAAATAAGTATTTTTGGAATATATTCCTCTTGAATAACTTATTTATAAACTAGGCCTAGTTATATGTTTTTAACCACTTTTCAATAACTTAACTAGTGTTGATAACTTATTTGTGAGGTTACAATTCAGGGTATATATTTGCACATTGGGGGGGTGAGGGTGGGTAAATTTGAATTTCCAATAGAAGCAATCAATATATTTGTAAAGAGCATAAAAAGGCGTCAAGTGGTATGTTTACTTTATTTGTAAGTCAATGATATGAACTGCCAAAAATTCACCAAAGCATTTCCCAGGAAGGTATTTTGAAGTAAATACTCCCACTCCTCTTCTCCCTCTAGAGGGTCCTGAAATTTGCCTACATTACATGTCTATTACCTATTGAAATTTTGACAAAACAACAATTTACCTTAATTTTCAGTTATATGTTTCTTTTTCTCTGGCTTTAGTTCTGAAAATACTATTCCTTTTATTTGAGTAGAATTTTCAGCCATATCAATGTTGTTGTTTTTTTCAAAATTTAGGAAATATATTTGCATGTCTTTAAAACCTTATGCATTGGGATTGAGCAAAGTTGTGAAGCTGAAAACAATTTTGTTATACTTCATTTAAGCAGAAGATCTATTTTGCAAGGTGTCACTTTTATAACACACAGATTTTTAAAGGTCATCAAAGGTCAGGACCCACTAAAGAGAGAAGGGGTAGAGGTAGGTACTTCAAAATACCTTCCTGGGACATAGTTTGGTACTTGTCTATTATATAAAACACACTTGAGAAGTGAAGTTTGGTAAATGCTAATGAAATAAAGCAAAATTATGATGAAAATATAATATTTTAGAAACAAATTTGGGCTATATATTTGCATATTAGGGGGGGGGGGTAAAGCATAGCATATATTAAATACATAACCTAAACAAACCTATTTTAACCTAACTCTACCTATTTAACCTAAAACAAAAAAAAAAATATGATGAAAATAGAATACTTTATTAGCAAATTGTGAAAGCTACAACTTGGAAATATGCTCCCAGAATGCAGAAATGTCCTCAAGAATCGTGTTAAAATGAACTTGGCCTTCTACCTTTACTGCCACCCACCACATATACTCCACTAAGTATGATTATAAATGATGATGGGACATACCCTGGTGCCATTTGTTTCTGCACTTTGTGGAACCCCACATTCTCTCTACTCTTTGGGTAGAGGTGCCAGTTTCTGGTTTGACAAAATTATTTTTTGGTTCACATTCAAATGAGTGAAACCTGCTTGTTCTAGTTAAGTTGTGTTGTAGTCCTTCCAACAATCTGAAATGATTCTTGAACATCCAGGGTGAGACACTATATTCTATCACTAGTCAAAGCAAACTAACTGGTGTCCTCAAGAATTAAATTAATAATGAACTAAAATGAACTAGGTCAAGAATTGTGTCAATAATGAACTCTTCTTTGTCTTTGGGACAGTCAGCTGATACCAAAGCTCCCAATTTAGTAATTCACAAATGACCTTCACAATTTTGCTAATAAAGTATTCTATTTTCATCATATTTTACTGTCACCAAGCTTCACTTCTTGAGTGTGTTTTATATGATAGACAAGTACCCATACTTTAGCCTGTAGACTCATCCCTGAAAGCTTTATTTTCCTAACCTAGCCCCTTTCCAAGATAGCTAAAATGGAATTTTACACAGAACATACTCTGGGAAGGTATTGCTAAGCTTCCATGTTAACCCCCCTTTGGATTTCTAGGTCTTAGAAATTTGCCTACTTCACAGGTATTGAAATTTTTGAATTGAACTATACCTATTGAAATTTTGACAAAACAACATTTTACCTTAATTTTCAGTTATCAGTTTCTTTTTCCCTTGTTTTAGTTCTGAAAATGCAATTCCAGTTATTGGAGTAGAATTTTAAGCCATATTAATGGTTTTTTTTCTAAGTTTAGGAAATGTATTTGCAGTTCTTTTAAAGCTTATAAATTTGGATTGAGCAAAATTGTGAAGCTGAAAACAATTTTCTTGTACTTCAGTTAAGGAAAATATTTTTTTTTACACAGTTTCACTTTCATAACACAAGGATTTTTAAAGGTCATCAAAGGTCACTGCCCTCTAGAGGGACAAGGAGTGGCAGTAGGTACTTCAGAAGCTCTTCCCAGCACATTCTTTAGTCTGTAGACCCATTCCTGAAAGTTTCATTTCCCTAACCTGTCCCCTTTCCAAGATAGCAAAAAGTTTCTAAACTAGAATTTTACCAAAGAGTTTATTAGTCAGGCATGTTAACTTAAAAAAAAAAGCTAAATAGCTAAATATAAAATACTATGCGTTATAGGCTACTTAGTATTATAGAATATTAACAATAAAAAAATGCCCATAGGACAACAAAAAAACAAAAAACAACACAAATTTAAAATTATTAGTAATCATAATTTGTTTGAACAAGAAGGAATTTTTGTCCAATCACCTGAACCATCAAACTTGACAAGATCAAGGGGATTACCCAACAAACATAAATTCCCAATGGCTGAAAATGAACAAACTGAACAACCAAGACTAATCCGAGCAGCTAAAGCAAAGGGAATTAGAAAAATGTCTGAAGTGATGATATTTGGAAATAAAGAACAAGAAACATGTGGTTAGAAGACAAGCAACAATGAGAATAACAGCAAATCAAAAAAAAGTATAGAACAAAGAAATATTCTGTTAGAAGAATAACACCATCATAATGTTTGATGCCAACAAGCAGTGGCACAAAACCCAGTAAAAATCTACAAAGATGCCATAAACTGTGCAAGTGTTAATTACAAGTGATGTATCTGTATTTATATATGTATTTGCTGTGGAGCCCTCTATTTTCCTATAGAAAGAGTAGCAAACAAAGGTGATTCATTTGGGGATTGCTGCTTCCATGGTTGAATTGCATTACCACCTCCACAATTTCCAAATGAATTAGTTTGTCTTTTTTAGGATGTTATAAGTTGTAAGGTTTTAAATCAGCAATTTCAACTGAATTAAGAAGTTTTGGTGTGTATTCAATTTCCTCCTTCCTGTTAATTCACCAAATAATCCTCCATTTTATAGGATTTGTTTTCTGCTGGTTGCATGGTATCATAGATACCAAAAGAACTTCTTTCCCAGCTTTTACCCAGTCATTTATGTTTTTGCTTTAATTATGTTGTCATATAATTCAACTGCCAGAAATGTTCCAATGCCTATGCCCTCTGAAACATATAAATTACAGATTGGCATAATTATCATTTTATTCTTGAGTTTCAAATCATAGGGTGGCAAAAACAGAAATTTCAGTTGAATTAAGATATTCTGGCATGAATCCAAGTCTTTCTTGCTGTTTATCCTTCACATATGCTAAAATAACATGCTCTATATTTGACTGTAATTTTGGAAATATCTAAATTGTGCAATTCCATAATTATTGTGTTTTTCTTTAGTTTTTTTTTTCTTTTGCAATTCAATGTGATTTTTGATGTTTTTTGTTCCGTGCCTTTTTCCTTGTCTATTCAGAGTCATTTGCCATCTTGTGTAATTTTTACATGTAATAGATACTAAAAACCAACTCCTCCTTCCTGTTTATCCTTCACAGACTCACACAAGCTAATATCCTTTGGCAGGACTATTAGTTTGATGTCTGGAGCTATATCATCCTGATTTAGATCTTTTCCCAGATTTTGCTGAGTTGACGCATTGAAACAGGAGATGTTGCAAAGCTTCATCTGAAGTATTGCATAACTGACACCTAGGTAAAAGCATACTAATCAATGTGATTTTTAACACTCTTCCTAAAACTTTCACTTGCTTCCCTGGAAAATTCTCAGGGGTCTTTAATTCCAAATGAATTAAACAGGTTACAAGGAAAACAAAAACATTTCCTTGTTTTTCAAGATGGAGGACAAAAAATGTTCTTGATATTATTTTAGACCATGTAAAATCAACTGGATTTTATAGAATTTGGATGTCCTGGCATTTTGACCCTTTTTGGCTGAAAATTATATGTTTGTGAGGCAACACCTCAATTGTTTATCTTATCTTTCTCTATTTGTCTTGCTTGATTTTAGTTCAAACCAGTTGGGTTTCATTCAAGGTGCACGATATCATCAATTGAACCCTTAAAAAGCTCTCTCTGTTTTTCCAGTCTTGTTAGCAGTAAAGAAGGAAAACGAGAAACACATCAGTGCTACCCATGCAACAAAAGTTATTTTCTTTGTTGTACAAGGCAGGTGGATGCAAGTTACCTGTATAGGGTTGCACAGTCGAGCCGCGATTATGCAAGCCCTGATTAACCGAATTCTGATATATTCGAGGTATTCTACTGGTATGGTACTATGTACTTGGTAAATTGGTAAGTTTCGTGATGAATCAGCGAGTGGTTCCCACAAAAACGCTTGCTTCCACACAGTGAGTGTCTAAACGAGTCCAAAATGAAACAGGAGAACAAAGAAATATTAGGTTAGAAGAACAGCGCCGTGTATTCTTTGAAGCCAACAAGCTGTGGCACAAAACCTAATACAAACCTACAAAGGTTCCATAAACTACGCAAGTGTTAATTACAAATCATTGGGACCTTCAACGTTTTATATGTTCGCTGTGGAACCGTCCATATTCCTGAGAAAAGAGTAGCAAACAAAGGTGATTCATTTGGAGATTGCTGCTTGCTTCGTCGAAACGCATTGCCACCTTCATAATTTCCAAATGAGCTGGTTTTGCCTTTTTTTAAGGTGTCACTTGCTCTCTAAAGACTTCAACAAAGGAATACAAAATTTGAACTCATCTTTTTTCTTTTAGCTTCATTCAAAGTAAGCGATGAACGAACCATCAATAGTCGTGATGTTTTCAACTTCAAAGTAGCTGGAGTATTCCCGAGAAAAGAGTAGCAAATAAAGGTGATTCATTTGGAAATTGCTGCTTGCTTGGTCGAAATGCATCGCCACATTCGTAATTTCCAAATGAGGTGGTTTGCCTTTTTATAGGGAGTTACTTGCTCTCTAAAGAGTTCAACAATGGAATCCAAAACTTGAACTCATCTTTTGCTTTAGCTTCATTCAAATTAAGCGATGAACGAGCCATCAATAGTCGTAATCTTTTCAGCTTCAAAGTTTATCACAAAATTTATCAGAAATATTTATCACAAAATCAAATTAGATGCATCTATCACAAACTCTTAAGGTGATTTTGAACCACATTCCTGTGCTCACATGTACTTCTTGTATCCACTTTCCTGTGGTCGCATGTAACAACTATGCCAAAGATAACAGGGAAATGTGACAAGTGGAAAATGATGTAAATCAACGTGCTGCTTCACTGGGACAACAGCCTTGGTTCGAAGACAAGTGACAATGAGAATCAATATATATAAACTATTCGCTTAGCCGTGCTGGCTTCGTTCGGAGAAGTAAATCTTAGGCGTAAAAACGGTGTCCAGCATATTCCCTCCCCCATGTAAAATTCTCTCTACATGTAAAATTAAGAAACCAAAGAGAAAGCAAGACAAAAAAAAAGAATTAAGAAAAGAAGGGCTTCTGGTATATTCTACCTATATTCTTAGATACAGGTAGAACATATGGTGTAGAATATCTTATGGGATTTACTTTAAATTTGGTTTCTTTTAATTATTCTTTTGGTGTTTTTTAAGGCCATACGATACCTGAAAGAATAACCGTATCTTGCTCATTTTGAACTTTTTTTAGTTTAGTATCCAGAAAGGAGGAGGCGTTTAATGATTTAAGCCTCCCCCCTCATAAACATTTGTCCAATTCGCATAAACGTAGCGAATAGGCATAAAAACAAATTTTGATGCATTTTTTTAAGTTTTTTTTGTAACCCCATCTATAAAAAAAATAACCCCCCAACAAAACTCCTGGATACGGCCTCGCTTGTTAAAGAAACTTGCATCATCAGAAAGTGTAAATTTAGTTTTTTTCGAATAAATGAAGCAGAGTATTTTGAAAGTTCTGGAAAGGGTATCCTTAAAATTATTCTAGCATGCATACTCTGCAATTGCTAAAAATAGTTTAAAGGAATTATCATTTGAGTAATTTGGCTGCGTTGGGAGTTCCTTGTTGTGCTACCACTTGGATTTACAAACTCACCAGCAAAAGCAAGTAAATTTCATTGTCTTTTTAGTCAAGTTTCACAATCAAACCACGAATTCTCGATGGCTTTCGATGATGGTTTGTCTCCTGGGGGAATTCACTAATGGACCCTTTGCCTTTGAGACGGTTAGCCAACGCTGACTCGCAAAATGATTTTTAAAGTATCGCTTAAGATCGTTCGATACCTTAAATAATCACCCTATCTCGTCCATTACAAGCTTTTTTAATTTGTGTGGCAAAACTATTCAGAATTAGTTGGGCGGCCTTAACATAACTTGTATAGCTAAGATAAGAGATCCGAATAAAAGACAGGGAACTAAAAGACGACACCTACTTTCTTTAGATCTTAGAAAAACCCTTCGACATTTCCATTTTTGTGTCAGAGATAGAGATATATCTCTATCCAGAGATAGATATAAGCCGACACCTACTTCCCCAGAAATCTTAGAAAAACCATTTAACTTCTCTATTTTTGTGCCAGAGATAGAAATGTTCGGATTTAATGAAACTTTTATCATTAAAAAACATAAAAATATAATTTTTTATTACTGAACGGAGCACAATTTTCTTTTCAAGTTTTGGAAAGGGCAGTCCCTAAAAATATTCTAGTATACCTGCTTAGAAAACATTAAAAATCAGCTCAAAAGAAGTCTCATTGAATAATTTGACAGCTTTTGAAGTTTCTTCTTGTGCTAACTGCCTTGATTGAAATCTTTGCGGACACAGGATGTACATTATTTATACTGTATGTACATTTATTAGACAGTGTTTAGCTTAACAATTGGTAAGAGATTATTGGTTTCTTTTGTTTTAAACTAGCCTCTTGTCAGATCTTTAAACTGTTGACACTTCTAAGATCCTTTATCAATTGATACCAAAATTGCTTTGGAAGCTCCCTGTGGTGCTGAGAAATTTTTGCTATTGAGACCTTTGTCTTTGAGACTGTCAGTTGACACTGAGACTCGTAAAATGGCATTTTTGGCATTGAACCTCCTTAAGAACTGTAAAATCATTTCGTTTTATTCTGCAAACGTTTCTGCATATTTATACCGAAAATTATTCTCTGTCAACCTTCAGGTTGATTTTAAGAAAAATTTCAGGTTGACAGTTGGCACAATCAGGTATACATAATCAACCTTCAGGTTGACAGTTGATTCCGGTTCATTTTATGTTAGTATCTTACCTCTTTGAGGGGAAATTTATGGCAATGCTGAATGATTTTTTGTTGATGTAATTGTGCTTTTTCATCCACTAATTCAATCCTGTCTTCAAAACATAGGATAGCAGAACCTGTAATGTATTTGTGCTCTGATTCTTTAACTGTATGCCATGGGGGGGGGGGGCAAAGATTGGGTCAGTGACCGGTGGAAAACAGTAGCTCTTCTACCAAGTAGCGGGAGGGTATTTGGTTTGCAATAGAATTCATACATGTTCATGTATATCAGATGTGATGTGGACCCTCCTTTGACCGTAAAATTACTTAATGCCAGGGGCGTAATTTGCAATGTGACAGGGATGGGGAGTAGCTGTTTTCCGGAACCCTATTTGCCTTCCCCCGGCTGAAATTTAGCTTCCTTAAAGATCTTGTCAAAACTGAGACAGACCCACATAATTCAACCATCCACAGAAACAAATCAGTTTTCTTTAGTATACCGTTGTCTTTATGGTACCGTACTACATGACTCGTTTTTCATTTTTCTCTTGGTCTTTTTCACTTGACTATAGAAAATTGACTCTGACTTTGCCCCCCCCCCCCAGGATTTTGACGAAATTACGCCCCTGCTTACCAACTGTTTTAGTTTCATTTCGTGACAAATATGGTCAAGACGTGTTTTATTCGCGTCACCTGCTACGATAGACCCTATATTTGGATACTTGCTACCAGGGGCGAGTCTCCAGCTTTTCTATTAGGGGGGGGGGGCAAGAGGGGTCCATATCCGGATAGTCAAGGGGCATGGGATATATAATAATTTCTTCTCTCTCTTCTCCACGTTATTGGGGGGCAGGGGCATCCTAATCTAGGGATAGCGTCTTAATCTGAGGGTAGCCGAATCTAAGTATAAGGAGACGTTTACCTACTGAGCTTTGCTAGAAAACAAATATTAATTTATTTTAATTGACTCTAGACAACAACAGTGCAAGTTAATTGACTCTAGACAACAACAACACAGGGTACTTGACTCTAAATAACACGGTACATGGTATAGTTTCCAAACAGATTAAAGGTACAATACAACTTACTACCATAATGTATACGCACACTTACATCAGCTCAAACCAATCCAAATTCCAGTAATGACCAGATGTCAAAGATTCCCATGAGAAAAGGGCAAAAGGCAACTGGTGCTCGCTTCTCAACGGCACTAGCTTATATTTTAAAATACCTAACCACGTATCCTGTTTCAAAATAAGGATGTGGGTATTTCTCAATTTCCTATTTCAACCTACATATCTTGTAGCTTAGGTTAATGTGGTTATTTCTAAAACTTCTTATCTTAGTCAAATTACGTCTATTTATTTATTTTAATAAAATCAAATTCTGGCTAGAATTGTCAGCTCGCCACAAAAGTCAATACTAACAAAAGGACGATGCAAACGGAGGTCCAGCTTTTCTGCTGGTATAGCTTTTGTTTAAACTTTGTGTCACCAACTATCACACCTCACGTTGAAAATTTCTTTCCAAAACAAAAATTTTTATTATGCAAATCTGTTTTGAACCACAGGATCATATTTCATTATGTATATATATATTTTAAATCAGTGTCAAAAGAGGAAATATTTTATTATTCAGAGAATAAATGAGATATTTTCAAAACTAAAGCCACTACAGGCTAACCATTCCCTCAACCTAGAAAATTCAAACTTTGCAATTCGGTATTTTGGACAAAAAAGCAATGGGAAAATCTGAAAAAAGAATAAATGAGAAAAAGAATAAATAAATAAATGAGAATAAATGAGATATTTTCAAAACTAAAGCCACTACAGGCTAACCATTCCCTCAACCTAGAAAATTCAAACTTTCCAATTCGGTATTTTGGACAAAAAAGCAATGGGAAAATATTAGGGACCTATAAATCTGAAAAAGAGCTTTTCTTTTAACTTAATGCTGGGAATTAGGATTGACACCATAAAGCGCAATTATAGTTGAATAAAGCGCAATTATAGTTGATTTTAGAGCGTTTTTTATATATATTGAGAATGTGTAGCATTTAACTGGCTGATATAAAAAAATATCAAAGGAAGACCCAAACTTTCCTCTACTAGTGAAACCACACTTGTTTCTCAAGTATTATTTTTATTTTGATTGAAATAGTTATATGTAAATTTTAATTTTCTTTTAGTGTTTGACCCATCCTGGATGTATGTCTTAAAATGGATGAAAAGGCCTTTTGTCTGAAATGGAGTAACTACACTGATGTGCTTAGAACAAGTTTTGCTGCTCTTTTGAATTTTGAATATCTCACAGATGTGACTCTCTCCTGTGATAACCAGAGTTTGAAATGCCACAGAATAGTATTGTCAGCATGCAGTCCCTACTTTCACAATTTGCTTGTTACTAATTCACAATCGCACCTTATAATCGTTTTGAAAGATGTCAAATTTTGTGACTTACAAGCTTTGATGAAGTTCATATACACTGGAGAAGTAATGGTTTCACAAGCCCAGTTACGCTCTTTAATCAAGCTCGGGGATACCTTAAACATTACTGGACTTTGTCATTATGGTGAACCATTAAATGTGATTAAAGAAACCAATTGCCCTTCAGAAGCAACGAATGTACCAAAACAACTTGTTAAGAGAAAAAGGATAGATACAGACCCAGAAAATAGTGCCTTGGGCGAGGATTTATTACAGTACACCGTATCTTCTGTTTCAGTTGACACAAATGGAGCTCTATCAAGTGATATAAATATGATTGAGCCTAACTTCTTGCCAGTTCAGTCAAAAGATTACCAGTTCAGCTCAGCAGTTTACTCCAGCTTCTTACCAGTTCAGCAAAAAGATTTCATAGAAACAAGTCCTGTCGTAAGTTATTTTTTTTTAAGAGACATAGACCTGTCATAATATAAAATAATGCCCGCGTTAAAATCAAAAAGCTGCGGGGCTGGGTGTTGAAAGTTTTTCTAGTTGAAACTGAGAAAAAAGATAATTAAAAATTTAATAAATAACCGTAACACTGTTCTTTCAGAAGGAGAATTTTTGTGGACGAAATGTCGAAACCTTTTGCATGCCTATGCAGGGGCCCGACAGTAGGAGGGGTCTTAAAACTCCTTACTTCTTTTTCTTATTGAGACAGTTCAGTTTTCAAAGTAAGTCAACTCTCTGAATTCAATCTTTTGTAAAATACTGTTTATCCATTATTATATGAATAGGCTTAAAAGAAATGAGGCACTTTTTTGCCAGATATTTCTTTGATTTTAAAATTTTTCAGCATAAACTTCACCTTTCTATTCATTACTTTGTGATTGGAGAATAATCAATTGATATATTTCGTAATATAATAAACAATAATAAAGGATATCATATACATAAATATAAATAAGTAACAAAGTATATAATGTAAATTTCATAAGTAAATAAATAGTATAATAAATAAAAATTTTCTCTTTACTACACTTTTGCTACTAAGATTTAAGGTCTTTGTTTTTTTCCTAGTATATAGTTTACTTTAAACGCCAGAAAATGGTAGAAGTTACAAGTAGGCTATTAAATCAAATAATTTTGGGCTTTTGCATATCCATCAGACTAAATCTTGGTATTGACTAGTTAAGCATAGAATGTATCAATCATTAGCAAATAAAGATTAGTGATGTGATCAAGTTTTAAGTTACTAATAGGGACATGATACAAAAAAGGGCATACATAAGGGGAATGGATACCTTAATCAAACATCAGAAAGGTAGAACTGTGCATCAGTTGAAGAGAAGTATAATTTTTTCTAGTTAGAAACCTCTTAAACAAATAAAATATTTCTATTGTTAGTAATGCAGGACAATAGCAACTCTGCTTTCAATTGTCAAACGGTTTAAAAAAAAGTTTTCTTTTTTTCTGTTCGAGGTCTATTTGTTTGATTTTTATTGTATGTTTATATTGATTTTTTTTTTTTTTTTTTTTTTTTTTTTTTTTTTTTTTTTTTTTTTTTTTTTTTTTTTTTTTTTTTTTTTTAGCAAATCAAGCATGAAGTTTTGGAAAATGTCTCTCAAGAAGTTGTTGTCGAGTCTGTCGTGATTGATGAAAAAATTCGAGATCAGGATTGCACTTATCAAAGCGTAAGTCAAATTAGATTTGTTTTCTTTTATTTTTCCATTGGATGTTGTCTTGTTGTAAAAAGCCAAATTGTTTGTAAGAACCGTGTCCTTCTTTTTGTTTGTTTTTTTCTCTTTTTTTGCTCTATTACACAAGTTATGCCTATATGGTTCTTATTTTTAATTCCAGCAGATAAGTAGATTAGTTTTTTAATATGTATTGTACATAAAGATTTGGTCCTACAATGGTACAGTTATAGAGAGCAAAATATTATTCAAATATCAAATTTATTTTCTATTTTTACGATTGATTTTTTCAGTGATAGAATAAGTAAAATTACTCTTAAACTGCTAAAAACATGAAAATAAAATCTTTTTCTCTGAACCCCTCTTTCATGCCTGAAAATTACCATTTTCTCCGATCTTTCTTTCGGATATTTTATATGAAATTTTTAGTGTAGTACCACATTTTGATCAGTGCTACCACGTTGAAGCCGTCTCAGCCGAGTGGTTGGCACGGTAAACTTGCAATCCTTTGTGCGTTAGGAGAAGGGTTCATGTTCTGGTGTCGTTGGTTATTTGGTTTGGAACTGGGGTCAGTGGCGTGACAGTAGGCTCTGACAGAGTCGACCAAGCTCTAAATGCGTGTCTGGAGAAAACTGGGGAAGGTGAACAGGAAGGGTGTGCAAAGGCACAGGATGACTTGCTCCTACCCCCCCCCCCCATTGTACTTCCTGGATAAAGGGTCATGAAACGGAGGTCACCACCGCCGGTAGGAACTGTTGACTTCATTGCTGTATTCTTTACGTATTTTTTTTTTACCACGTTGAACCGTGAAAACATATAAGCAGAATAAATTAGTTAAATTTGACAACGTATTGAGCTCGTAGAAATTCTAAGACTACTAGTCTGTTGATTTAAAAGATAACCTTCAAAGGAAAGCTGCACCTTCTTAACCTGCTCGTGTCCTATTGTTTTAGCATATTTTTTTTATTGTTTTTCACCCGTTTGTGTTTTTGTTAAATTTGGTGCCAGCTGCCTCAAAAACTGCAAAACGGGTTAAAAAGATCAAGTTGTGTAAACCTCAATCTGTTTCGCGCCCTTCGTTTTCTCTTATATTTGTAGATTCTCGAATTTAATTAATTTTAGTTTTTAGTTTTTCGATTTTATTATCATGAAATTGTACTTATTCTTATGTAACGATTTATGCGTTCCATTTTTATAACTACTATGCCCTACTGGTTTCTGATTGGAACCAGTTTGATTTCAAATCTCATTTTGACTTCTTCAGAAATTTGTCTTATCTGTGATTCGAACCTAGGTTACTACGGCCACAGGCAAGTATTCTTTAAGCTTCGCTTTCAAGTCTTGTGATTGTGACAGAAGAACATACGGTTACAAAATGTTTTCGAGCTGAGGAAAACGAGTTAAAAATAAAGTGCTTCTGATTCTTTTTTGTTTTAAGTGCATAATTTACACTTATTTGTCACTTTTGTGTAATTCTAACGGATTAATAGAAGTATTATAACTGGAATTGAAGAAGGAAAAAGTTTATTTGCACTGGAAGCATTCAAATTTAGTTCTTTTGCCTTTTTTTAGCAAAAACTGGCTTGTAAGATGGGAGATAGAAATCCATTTGGCCTGTTTCAGCCCCAAATTGTTAAGATTTTAATAATTTTCTAAAAAAAATGTTACATATTTTGTGTTAATTGGTTGTTCGACAACATTCCCCTCTCCTTTGGAGGATAATCTATCCCTGAGGTAAAATCCCCCATATGTTGCTTAGGCTTGACTACCGCAGTCGCTTTGTTTAATGTATCGTATCAAGAACTTTATATTTAAACTTAGGCCTGCAGCTGGTTCAGAAGATTCGTAGTCACTAGATATGTAAATCATGGGTTCCCAAATTAGCCCAACACCTCCTTGTGGGACCTACTTTGCTTCCTAGTTTGGCAAAATCTAAGGTAAACGGAAAATCTTATGGGGGGGGGGGGGGGTCAAAAATCCTTGGTGAGTCGTAGTGACCACCTTTGGAATCGCTCCACTGAGTGGTATCCCCAGAGTTCTTATCAATTGGTGCTTTTTACCAAGAATTCAATGTAATTCACACAATGTCAAGAATAAGGAATTTTGTTTATCTGGAACTATGTCAAATATAAAAGGGGCTCTAACTCACGGAAATGTATGGGAGAGCAAAGATTAAATTTTATTTTTAATGATCATAAAAAAAGTATCTTTGAAAATCTAACGAGGCATTTTTGATTTTTTTGTTATTTTTAAGCGAAAATGACAAATAAAGGTATTATTCAAAGCTTCTTAGTTAGGTATATATAAAAAAAAAAAATATACTTTCTCTTGAAAATGAAATTATTATTTTAAAACTAATTTTAGCTTAAAAAGCTTTGAGCCACGGTAAAAATTGCTTTCCATCCATAAAATTGATTTATATCAAATTACAAATTGATTTATAAATCAAAAGGAAGAAAAATCAGAAGGAAGATCTTTGTTTACTTTTCATTGTGAATGTGCACACCAATAAGCAAAATCAACTAAGTACTGGATTTTTTTTTTCCATTGGAGGGGCACAAGTTGGGTCATTTTTTTCAATTTTTCCAGGAGGGTTTGTTTGGATAAATCTCAGGTTCGCCTCCCCTCTATTGCGCAGATATTTATATAAGGATAGAATCTTCAATAAAAGTCATCTCTTTGCTGGGGAATATGACGCCTTTAACAATGTTTAAAACTCAGGGATAAGGAGTTTGATTTGATACCCTTTGTAGGTAATAATCTAAGCTTCTTAGCTAAGTGTCTAAAAGATATTACTTTCTGCTGAAAATGAAATTGTTATTTTAGAACTAATTTTAGCTTAGAAAGCTTTGAATGGGCCACGATAGAATTGCTTTCCATCCATAAAATTGGAAGATAGATCAAAAGGAAGAAAACGTGTTTAATCCAAAGTGAAACATGATTGGTGTTGAGATGTTTTAATCGGAGAGTCAGATAAGGTTTCTTCTAAGAATGTGAACTGCAATCCTTAGAACTTGTAAATAATCTGGCTGACTATGCAACCATTACTGTCCAACTATCCTATTTGACAATGCTATTGTTTAAACATTTTTGACAATACCTAGAGGTTCTTGTGGGTATTCCTGGAAAGAGAGTTGAAAATTTTTTAAAGAATGATCTAGACTAATTAAAATCAATTATTTTTTACATTTTGTTTGTACTCCTGACAATAAAGATTCCCGTCCTGTGTATTAGAAATTTCCTTTGAAAAAGTGAAATCTTAATCAGTATCGTCACCCATATATCTATCACTTTTATGAAAGGTTCTTCTTTCCAGGAACATATTCGAGTTGAAAATTCAGCGAAAGTCATTGATCCAGCTATGACGGATGATCAATTTCAAGAGGTCTATCGTCTAAGTAGAACAACTTTCCAAATTTTGAAAGACGTGTTAATCCAGGAAAAAGTGTTCAAGCAGATATTCCCAAATGAAACACTTGTGGACAACGAACGTCCGGAACATCCAGTCCCTTTTGAAAAAGCACTATTGATGACACTTTGGTACCTTGGTCGGCTATATCAATGGATAAATTGCATTGACTTTCGATGTAGCAGAATCCACTGTCCGCAAATGCATTAAAAAACTTTGCCGTGTTATAGAATCGTTAGGCTTCAAATTTGTTGTTTGGCCGACCAGTGCTGAAGATGTTGCCAAAACTGAACAAGATTTTGTCGATTGCTGCGGCATCAAAGGAGTTATTGGTGCCGTTAATTGTTGCCATATTCGGATCAATTGTAATCACAGCCAGCATCAGGAGTCATATACAAACAAGAACGGTTATACGAGTACTATATTGCAGGGAATCTGTAATGCGAACAAAATGTTTACTTGTTTCTTCTCAGGATTACAAGGCTCTAATAGTAATGCTACGGTTTTCATGAGAAGTAGGATTGGACGGAAAATCATCTTGAATCGGACAGAATTGGTACCAAGTGGGAAACACATACTGGCAGACTCAACGTACCCCCTTACAAAGGAACTGCTAAAACCCTTTGAAAACAAGGAATTTTTAACTGAAATGCAGAAAAGATACAATGTCAACCATTTTTCTGGGAGAATATGTGTTGAAAAGGCTTTTTCATTGCTCAAAAGTAGGTGGAGGAGACTTCTTTGCGTTGACTGTGATCCATGTTTTGTTCCTCGTTTGATAGCCAGTTGTTGCGTGCTTCACAATATATGCATAGCAAATAGAGACACGTTTCAACCCTGTTTCGAGGAAGACCTGGATTCAGGTCCCCCTGCTTTCGTAGAACCTGAAGCTGATAATGTCATAGATAAATTACCTGACAAATCAGAAACGGATGCGTTAAGTACTGCCACTGCTAAAAGGGATGCAATAGCTGCTAGTTTGTGGACTATTGGTAATTCTAGTGCACCAGATACTTCTGTCTATTAATTCGATGTATTTTCGCCCATGCTCATAGACTTCAAAGCTTCATCCTAATGACTCTTGTAAACAAACAATGTTTCTGCGCCTGCGCCAAAGTTTCTATAGTCGAATAGAAGTATAGTCGAATAAACGAATAAACAGTCGAATAAACGCTAATAAATTCGTCAAAATAGAGTAAGTGCCTTGTTCTGGATCAATTTCTTTTTTAAACCCGTTGATGACCACTTGAGTGGTCTAAGTTTGGAGTACGTGCTCGCCCGAAGGCTTAATGAGCTATATTTAATATTTGCTTCCCAGCCGTATAATACTGTAAAAGCACTTTGCAAACTTTCTCGCTTCCCCTGATATTAAACACATGTACTCCACAATGAAATCCTGGTAAATTCCTTGTTGGCGATTAAAGCTATTATAGAAGGTTACTCCTTTCGGCTGTTTTCAATATTCTGTATTGTATTTTTTTATTGTTTTGAAATAAACGAAATCTTAACTAATGAAATGATTATTTTCATTTCACACCTTAATAATGGAAAAGCAAGAAGTTCCCTAAAAAGCTGGATAATAAAAAGCTGGTGTTTGCAACCGATAGTGGAAATTCATTTTATTTTTATTGGTGATGTGTGTGGCCCATATAATTGATATAACTATTTATAAATATAGTAAACTACCCTATAACTATCCTATTGAAGCTGAACACTGTCTATTCCATGTGTCCTTGTTGCCAAACTCCTCTGAAGGCCTTGGGGTTGAATGAAGATGTACACATCCAAATGAACGCCAAATTTCAAAACGGTTCAGATTCAAGAATAGAATCTTTTTACCACAACCTGCTTATTAGTCAGTAAGATATTCCCTGTTAGCGTGACCTAGTTGCATTGCAAATTATATTGTTTTATTTTTCAGGCCTGGTGCCAGAAAGGTTCCAGGGCTGCTTTTCAACCCTGGGCCAGTTCTGGTTTCAAAAACGTATAATGTACTTGCGTGGGGTATAGGTTCAAATAAAAATACGAAGAAACGAAGAGGTACTAAAAACACCGTAAAATATTCATCGTAAAGTATAGGTTCTAAGAAAAATATGAAGAAACGAAGAGGTACTAAAAAACACCGTAAAGTATAGGCTCAAAGAAAAATATGAAAAAACCAAGAGGTACTAAAAAACAACGTAAAGTATAGGTTCAAAGAAAAATACGAAGAAACGAAGAGGTACTAAAAAACACCCTATCAAATAGTGAAAAACAACTTTTAATTTACAGGGTGTCGGAAAAGTCTTCCTAATTTAAAAGCTATGTATATCCAACGTTATATTAGTTTTTTAGACCTCAGAAGGTCTGGCCTTCTCTTCCATATTTTATTCATTTAATATACCTGAGAAAATAAAGCCAAATAAAATCTGGCCATATGAAGTTATGATAACAGCCTTATTTTTTTCCTGCTAAGATCCTACTTCATCGATCGTAAATAATGGAAAAGACTACCCTGCTTTTCCATCATACAAAATATAAGAAGATAACAAGGTTTCCAAGAAGATCCCTCGCTATCTTTTTACATTTTGTACTTTCTTATACATTGTATTATATAAATATATATATATATATATATATATATATATATATATATATATATATATATATATATATATATTATATATATATATATATATATATATATATATATATATATATAAATTTGAATTTGAATTGAATGTATCAAGGTTAGGTTAGGTTATGTATATATATATATATAATATATATATATATATATATATATATATATATATATATATATATATATATATATATATATATATATATATATATATATATATATATATATATATATATATATATATATATATATATATATATATATATAAATTTGAATTTGAATTTATCAAGGTTAGGTTAGGTTGTGTATATATATATATATATATATATATATATATATATATATATATATATATATATATATATATATATATATATATATATATATATATATATATATATATATATATATATATAATATATATATATATATATATATATATATATATATATATTATATTCTTATATATTGTATTCATTTACTATGCCTAAGAAAAAAACAACAAATAAAATCTGGCCATTTGAAGTTATGATAACAGCCTTATTTTTTTTGTTTTTTTAGGCTAAGATCCTACTTCATCGATTGTAAATAATGGAAAAGACTACCCTGCTTTTCCATCATACAAAATATAAGAAGATTTCTAAGGAAGTTTCTAAGAAGATTCCTCGTTATCTTTTTATATTTTGTACTTAGCTGACCTTACATCGCTCTGCTTAGATTTATTTTTTGCTAAATGAAGAGGCCAAGATCTGAGAACTCACTCTTATCAGTTAAAAGTGCTTAAGTGTATACTTTTTCTCCAAAAGGACATTGAACCAAGAATTTTGATAATATTCTAATCAAGGTCTTAGACCTCTGTTCAGAGCAGAATGGTTTATGATTTTCTAGAAAAAAAAAAAGGAACAAAAACAACTCAATGACGAAGATCAGGCCTCCGATATTTTTAAAAGTTGTTTCCTATAAAAAAGAAGGTATCCGATTGGTAAAAAAACAGACTAGTGACTTTTTGCTATTAGTTCGTTCACTTCTTTTCTTTCTCAATAAATAAACACTTATTTACATAAAAACCATTTTAAAATATCCTAGAAAAATACATTTCTGAAAATATGGAAATTGAAGGTGCTTGAAGCTAGAGAGCTCTGAAAGATCGAAAGAATTATTAAACCTTCTTTTTTTTAGCTTTATAAAATTCTTAGTTTATCAGGTAATTCTGCCAAATATGGTGTATCATCATCAAAGACATATATCTAACACAGCACTCAAAACATATTTAAACCCGAAATAGAGCTTCACAGGTCCAGCAATTCCAGTGTCAAAACTTAGCGAAAGAAAGAAAAAGAAAACAGCAGGCCAACCGTGGTTTAGCTTTCTTGTCCGAATTATAATTAGATAGTTTTTATCTTATATTTCGAAGACATCTGACATTCTGGACCAGTGAATTGTTCGTGAAGTACGAGGAAACTCGATGCACAAAATTTTATTCAAAGCATGCTGGGCGTTTTTTGTTTGATCGGAACATTGTTTTTTTCTTCCAAGTATGTCTAATTAAGTCTAATTTTACAAGTAATTTTTGCGAGTCTTTGTCGATTTAAATAAAATTTCAATTAAGATTGTGTTTAAAATCCACGTTTTTTGTGTAGATTTGAAATGTCTTCGAGTTCCCATCTCGTCCAGTTTCCCAGAGTGGTCAGTTACATTGTTTGTTCCCGAGTGTTAAGTTTAGCAAAGCGTATTCTTGAAAGCAGCAAAATGAGCATCCCCAAAAATGTTTGGACAACTTTTGCACTGAAATTGGTTGATGTAGAATATGCATTGATATGATGCATCCGGCTAAATCTTCCAGTCGCGAAGTTTTTTATAGAATACTTTTTTTTTCGGGAGTGGGGAGGATTAGTAGGCTTTGGGACCCGATTTTGCCTTTTCACACATCAAACATTTTTGGTGTGTTGATCCCTAAAATTCTTTGGTGTCACAAAGGACGAGACCGAGCCTTATGGCTTCTCACATATATGTCCTTCTTGTAAATAGGTATTATATTTTTGAATAACGCAAATTTTTGAAAGGGTCATATGCACTTCCCTGATGCTCAAATTTTATAAATTAGTACGTTTGGGTAAGACACAGTTGCCATTGTTTTATATTTTATTGAGTATTCTGGGCTTCCATGTATTCTTTTTTCTTTTGCTCCTTCTTTTATGAATAGTATCACATAATTTAGCTATTATTCGTGTTATTTCAACCACTTTTCTGAAGTTTTAGCTTATAAGTTTTTTTTTAGTCGTTCTATTTTTACTTTGTTTCTCCACGTTTGCTGGCACTCCGAATCCTGTTTTTATCGAGGCTTTCAGATTGCACCTTGCTCTTCCACGCCAAGAATGGCGTTGCCTGTCATGTCAAATCAGTGACTGTGGAATGGTTTCCTCAGTTATGGGAAAAGTGACAGAGATTAGGACAATAAAGTGAATGCCATGAAGTCAAATACCCTTGCCTAGTCAACCGCAATTAGAGCTGTTGCAGTCTCATCAGAAAGACAAATGCACCTAGAGAAATAAAAGGTTTCAAAACAGATAAAGGCGCAACAAAAGTTTTCAGAGGCTTTGGTAGAGCATGTTTTTTACTATTCTGGCCATTTTGTATTGTTTCAGGAGGCTAAATCCATCTCTAACGGTAGAGGCTTAACACAATGAGCCAAGGAAGCCATAAAAAAACAACACAGTTTTATAAATCTGTCAATAGAGACACTAGAAGCTTAAATTTTCTTGTTTTCTTCTTTTATCCAGTTATTTTTTTAGGCTCATAAAAGCATTCTCAAATCGTATGTTCTCTACGCTGTGTTGGATCATGTAGTATTTGTACATATATATATTGTTTTGATTTCCTCACATAACCCATGAAATTAAAGATTTGATTCAGTATCAAATTCAACTAAGAAAAGAAGGGAAAATAGGAAATGCTAATATGCTCCGCAACAAAGTACGTAAAATGACAAGGAAAGCTGCGGCTGAGTATTACCACAAGAAAATTGATAATCTTTGATAACACAAGAAAATTGATAAAATTGATGAATCAAAGCCTAGCATGTGGTGTAAGGAAATAAAATGAATTTGTGGAAAATACCCTAGTGGTGCTGATTTTTGTCCAGATTCTAATGATGAAACAGTTGCTAACCAGTTAAATGGTCATTTGGTCAGAATAATCCAGTCTTTGCCGCCTCTTGATGTAAATAAAACGAACCAAGAGTATCAGAAAATTCCACTTGAGGGCGTACCTTTACCAACTATTTCTGATGATCAAGTTTTTAATAAAACAAAGAAATTTAAACGAATTAGTATAACTCCCATAGATATTCGATTGAACTTATAAAAGCATTTCCTGACAAATTGAGTAAGCCACTAACACAAATTTTTAATTGCATTTCAACTTCTTCAGTTTACCCACGGATATGGAAAACGGGGTATATTACTCCAATCCCTAAAAAAGATACTGAACTTAATTTCGATGGTGTGTGGCCAATCACTTTGACCTCCTTGTTCAGCAAAATGTACGAAAGTTTTGTAGCAAAATGGCTAAAACCTGAAGTTGAACCCCTCCTTGATCCTCATCAGTATGGTAACAGAAAGAATACATCAACATTCCATTATCTAGTCAGTCTTTTACATTTTATTTTTAAGCATGTTGACGAGCCTGGTAAATGGCTAAACTTAATAACAATTGATTTTAAAAAGGGTTTCGATTTGATTGATCATAACATTTTGATTTTTAAGCTTTTAATTGATTTTAGAGTGAATCCTGGTGTTGTGAAAATGATTCAGAGTTTTTTAATAAATAGGTTCCAAATTTTAAAATATAAGAAGTCTTTCTCTGAACCCGAGCCATTTTTTGGTGGAGTGTCTCAAGGTACCATTCTGGATCCTATTCATTTTCTAGTTACGATCAATGATATTGCTAATGATTGTGAAACCGCTGGAAATATATTGACGACCTTACCCTTAGAGAAATTTGCGAAGGAAATGAATGCAGCATAGCTCAAATTTTAATTGATAACGTGAACACTAAAGCTTCCAGTTCAGCTATGACAGTAAATGATAGTAAATCTTCAATTTTAACTATTTCATTTTTAAATTCTTCTGAACCAAATTTTCTACCAACTATCTCTGATTCCCTTAAATTCAGGAAGATTAAACTCTTGGGAGTTATTATTACCAGTGATTTAAAATGGGAAGCAAACACATCTAGTCTAGTAAAAGGGGCAGTGCTGGGCTGCAGATGCTCAAGCTTATGTAGAAACACGGCGCCCCTCCAGATCACCTCCTCCAAATATTTACATCTTTTATTCGCCCAATTCTGGAATATGCAGCTCCTGTATGGCATTTTGGACTGACGACTGAGCAAAGCGCCAGGATCGAAAGAGCTCTAATGATAGTATCAAAGCAGGCAGAAATGTCGTATGAAGAGCTGCTGACAAAGTTTAAAATGCAAACTCTGAAAAAAGAAGAGAGAAACTGCATGGATTTCGGAAGACAATCTCTGATCCACCCAATCCACAAAACCCTTTTCCCTCCTCAATTCACAACAAAACGACTCCCGCGCAGGGTTGCAGTGCCTGTTGAGAAACTTCAGCCGGTACGCTGTGCCCATCAGCGACTAGCAAAAAGTTTTATACCTAGTTTTGTAAATATGTACAACGAAAATCAGGAGGATTGTTTATTTTTGTTGTTGTTAAATATTCAATTTTTAATGTGACATTAATGTGACTATGCTTGTATAATGTGACTAATGCTTTTTAATGTGATTATACCAAAGAAATTTGGCAGTGACATGAAGATTTTGGTGAAAACAAAAGTTTATCTATCTATCATATCATATATTTTTATTAATTTTAATTTTGGAATTTATATTTTTCTCTTTTAATTGATCAAGATTTAGATTATTTCTGGTTCTGTCGCCGAAGACGCCTAGTTTTATGCAGGCGAAATATCTGCCGTGATTGTCGTCTTTTCTTTTCTCTGGCCATAGACCCGTTGGTTTTTTTTTTGAAAATTTTCTCTCTTTGTTCTGTTTACGCCAGTTTGGCTTTAGATCTTTTACTAGTCGTTGCAATTAGAGCTGGTGCAGTGTCATCGGGAAAGCTGATTTTTTCTCGATCCTCGTACACGACTTTTTTCTATTTCGAACAAATGAGGTGTTCTAGCGAAAAAAACCTTGTCACATGAACATAGAGCCATAAATCTTTATTAATAAATATATTAACTTATATACAACACAATGTTTCATCAGAGGCCTTTCTTCTTGGATTAGAAGCACCTGCAACAAATCCCGCTTGTGTTCTAAGGGAAATTATCTTCGGTGCTGCTATTAATATATCTGGTTCACCAGGGTTTCTTTCCAATACTACATTCTGCCGTTTCACTCGCGAAGCCACATCTATAGAATCAACTGAAATAGAATCCTTGTCATCATTTTCAGTGATGATAGAAAATTGTTTTTTTCGTCTATTTTCATTTGCAAGTGGACTTCCGTCGACAGTGGCAAATTCTTTAGAGAAAACTTCTCTTTTGCTTTGGAATCCCAGCGAGGAAGAAGCAGAGTATTTGACACGGACAGGACTGCCATCTTTTTCAGTAAAACCATAATATCCTGACACACTTCCGTCACTTTTTCGCTCTTCGGTTTTGTAGTGATCATCAGTTTTATAGCCGTACCTGTCAAATAAAATAACAAGTTTTAATGTTTTGCTTCCGCTTCAAAGCTAAAAAGGCAATTATTAACTATTTGAAATTTGGCAGTTGTACTGTGCAGAGAGACTGCTCAATCATTTCCCTTTATTTTCAGGCGTAAATTTCAGGGGGGTGGAGCAGTGGCGGTTCTAGGCTTGGGTAGGGGGGCAACTGTCCCCCAGATTTTATGACGTCTGTCATTAAATTTCTTTTATTTTATATATTTACACTCCTAGTAAGGTAACTAGAACCCCCCCCCCCCTCTACCAGATTATGAGGCCTAAAATCGCTACTGTGGGGTAGGGGTGGGACATCCTCTGACTGAATTTGTATTATATTACTGATGAAACCTGTTTCTGCCTTATACTTCTCTCGGCTTAAGTTATTCTTATATGAGGGGAGAAACGGGGTGTCTGATTTCTTTATATTGACTGTGCCCTTTGTTCAGTAATTGAAACTGTTCGGTTCTTTTTTTTCCTTTCTCCAACTCGTATCCCCAGCTATAACTGAAATACGAGATTTCCTAAGAAATTTCTTTCAGTTGTTACGAACCTATGAAGTTTTTTGAGCAGTACAACATTTGTTGGGGCGTCACCACGTTGAAGATTGAAAATAAATAAGCAAAACTAACTTGTTGAATTTGTCAATGCTTCTCGTCCGTAAAAATTCAAAAATAAACGATTTGTTGATTCTAAAAGACGACTACACCTTCTAAGAAAAGCTATTTAGGGGTATTTTGAGAAGGTAGTCTACCTTCTTATAGAAATTACCACAAATAAAAGTATAGGTATCGCTTCTACAAACCTTTTAAAGGCTAGAGCATCATTTGTGCTTCACTGGAAACAAACTAAATTTCAACCATTTTCTCTTTTATAATTATAGCACAAATAAATGAAAAATTACTGAGGTATCCAGGAATTTGTATCATTGAATTTTGAACAATAATTCTACTTTCATTTGTTTTTTTCCTGTAATCACGAGGATTATCGTGATTTTTGTTCCCTTTTTGATATTTTGGCAAATAAAAACAACACTGTATGAAATACATATTGTTTTCCGTAGAATGCGAATGACAATCCAAGTCATTTAGAGGGTTGAGAGGGGTGGCCCAACTCTTATTTGGGTCAATTTTTATTTGTAAAACTTGATTATTTGGTAATATTATTTTATTGTTTTGTTGTTGATATTATAAATAAAGAAAAACAGAATACTCGAAATATAAGGCATTTTTGGTTGAACACAAATCATGCTCTGACCTTAAGAAGGTTTAGGGAGACAGTAACCCTAATAAATTCTTTCAAATTTTTAGCTAAATCTTAATACAAACGGCTTTCGTGCGAGCTAAATGCATTCGACACTGAAAAAGATTCTGACACGTTGGCAAATTACGAGCGGAGAACGGGGGTTAGAGAAAAAGGTTCATTATGATGATTGGGTGAATGCTGATATTTACTAAGATAAAATTAATCCTGGCTGAAATAATGCTCGTTTAAGTGCTATTTGAATTGGGTTTTGGTCAAGTACTGTAAGAAGAAGTAAATTTTTCTCCATTCATACTCCAAATCACGAAATAACGCATATAACCTATTGGTCGAACGAGTCAACCCCCAAACAACTAATCACGAAATTATAAACACGAATTTATGGTATGGAGTAGTAAAGATTTTGTTTGATGAAACACAAAAGGTATGAAATCAGTTCGATGAACACGAAATGAAATGAACACAATAGGTATGAAATTAATTCGATGAACATAAAATGAAATGAAACACAAAGGGTACGAAAGTAATTCCATGAATTCATTTCAGAAGTTGAAAAGTCACGCACATGTGTAAGCCTTTTTTGGTGAGATCAAGTTTCTTTGGTTACTCATTTCTCAGAACATCAGATAAATAAACGCTGTAGGAACCACACAAGATTTGAAACAATTCCTGACATTTAGGAGGACCTGCTTGAAGGCCGTCCCCAGCACTTTTCTTTCGAACTGTAAGCACCAGAGTTTTAATCAACGTTATAGAATTAATAGTACTATCTTACTTGTAAACCCCTTCTCCAAAATCAAGCCTTACGATATCTTGAACTGCTGAATACTGGATTTTGGGAGAACTGCCCTTCTTGATTTGTTGCTGTGTTATCGTTTTGTCCTTGTCTATTGGTAAGGCTACTGCGTGTAATGCCAGCAATGAAAATAATGCAACAAGTAAGAAAGATGTGTCTTCTGGAATATTAATGAAAATAAATAAATTTAATAATAACTGACTATATCTTTTAGTGCATCAAAGCCGAAGACCTTATTACTAGCTTGGTAAAATTGCATTGAGAACTCTAAGATAATTACATTTCCAATGGGTGAAATGTATGGAATCGTTTAAGACGTGAGATTTAAAGCTCACGGAATTACCCATGGTAAGCGGTCTTCAACTCCCGTGCCTGTTGCAGTACGTATGTATGTATGTATAAATTTATTGCCCATCATAAATGTAAAATACAACACTGATGGAGTATAAAGAAAGAAAATGAAAAAAAAAACAAATAAATTCTGACAAATACAAATAGAACCAAAACAGAGAAGAACAGACAAGAAAAAAAAATTACAATTAGGGGGCAATTATATGTAAGAACAAACAAACCTATTATCAAAGACGGACAACTTCAGAGGTGCTTTCGCCAATAATCTGCCTCCGATATCTCTCATTTCTTTTCTGTACCGCGGACACTGGACTTCATACCGCAAGGATAAAAACTATACCGCAAGGACAAGGGCAACTCCATACCGCAAGGATAAAAAAAAAATGAAGAAAAGACGCATATGGGCTGCTGATAATAGTGTTATTTGGTGTCAATGGTGTTCTAATCTTTGATAAAAACTAATATTGAAAGACCATTCCTGCGTGGAATTGTAGGAAGTTTGTATTGATTAAAATTTAAAGCCTCTATTACTAATGCCTGGGCCGAATTTGTTCATGGGCTACACTGCTCATAAAATAAAAATTACGCACGATTACAGCGCCAATTATCTACGTTGTTCATAATTTCTCGAGTTTAACATTATTCAGCTTTCAAGCACAAATTATGATTGAACAATAAGAGCTGAGATTTAAGGCATAATTTCTGAAACTAGAAATGATGGAACTTTCTGGCAATGTATTGAAAGAAGCTACCCAATATAAAGTGTATTAATTCCTCACAGTGGCAGATCCAGAGTAGTCTAAAGTAGTGTAATTTACTTAATTAACTCAAGTTTGCGTTAATTAAACTTGCTCCTAACGCAAGTTTATCGGATCAACCTATTTTGCCTCCTTCCCCCCTAAAAAAAAATTGGATAAACCCATTTTGCCCCCCCCCCCCTAAATAATCCTGGACCAGCCTCTGATTCCTCATGCATTGTAGCCTAGCTCCTCCGAATTCTCCATTAGCTACTGATATCTATTTGAACCAAAGGAAACGCTGAGCTTTTCAGTTTTCCACCCATTAACGTCTTTTTTAACCATTACACGAGCAAAATGTCATGGTTTGTTATAACCAACAGTTTTTATTTAATCTGTAACAAGTATTCGGCAAAATATACAAAGACATAGTATTAATAGGAAATGGTTGGAAACAAATCAATGTTGACGCATTTTGACGTAATATCTTAAATTATGTATCCTTTTTTTTTAGAATAAACGTTGAAATGGGGATTAGTCCATTTATTTAGACAGTGAAAACAGGTACGACAGTCTAGATATTTCGATCACATATACAGCGATCGTCATCAGTAGGAAAAGGATACTTAATTTGCGTCGAAAATGCGTCGTGTGTATGGGGAGATGAGACCAATCCAATATACAACTTTAAATTCATCATTTCTTTTACAAGTTGAAGGCTTTGCCACCTTCATCGGAAATTCATTTTACATTTAAGCAGTATTAAAGAAGAAAATTTACATCTCAAGACTTTGAATGAACTCTGTTATTGAAATCTCTCAGGAAAATCTAGTAAATGAACCGGAAGTTAATTATTTTGCTTTGTACAAATATATTAGTTTCAATTTTAATACTTGATGACGATAGTGTTTCTACTGATGACGATCGCTGTATATGTGATCGAAATATCTAGACTTTTGTATCTGTTTTCACTGTCTAAATAAATTGACTTATCCCCATTTGAACGTTTATTTGTTCATCAGTGTTGATATGAGCTTCTCAAACTGATTTTTTACTATTTTAGTTTTCCACTTCTTTAATGCGAAGTGTGACGTAAAAATCAAGAAAAATATTCATGTAATGCATAAACCTTAAATTGTTATTAATTAAAAAAAAAAAAGTTTTCCTGAGGGAAGTAAAGAGCGAAGTTGAAACTTAAAACGGACATAAATTATTGCTTCACATTCTATCTTATTTTACATATATCGATAAAACTAGTGCAAATAAACCAACTGATGATACATCAATAGTCCAAAGAGCTCATTCGATTGGAAATTGAAAGGGCTAGTGCCCTTTTTATTAGTCAAAACCGATTGGAGGGCAACAAGCCCTCCCCCACACCCATCAATTCCCAAAACATTTCTAATCAAAATTTTGAGATAGCCATTTTGTTCAGCGTAGTTGAAAGGTCCGGAAATTATGTCTTTGACAACCCCCATACCTTCTCAAGACCAGATCATAATTTGCACTTTACTTTAAAAAAAAAAAATGAATGTGGATTGTCAGTTTAGCATACATATACTGATACATGTTCATTAAAGTTTTGATAGTTTTTTATGTATGAAAGTTAAAAAAGTTAAAACATTTTAAACGTACTTTGTCGTAGGAGGAAAGGATTAGAATGGCTTTTGCCTCTTCAACGGGAAAGTGAACGCAAAAAAGATAATTTTGTTTAAATAAAACACAAGACAAGTTTGTTCTAAAATAAGATTTATAACTGATAATTATATATTATAACTATTAACCTATTATATTAAGAAATTTATATTTTTTGATTTGCTATAGGCCTATTACTGAAATTTTGAGATAGCCATTTGTTCAAAAGCAGTCCAAAGATGACATAGCAGGGCCTTTGGGGTTGACACAGTCCCCTTCCCCCGCCAGAGTCTGGGGGCCAGGGTTGTAAGTTATAACCCGGGGGCATATAAGCTTTTTATGGAATGTGTGGTTGTTTGAACTTTAGAGGAAGCTCATTTTTGATTGGAAATGTGTAGTTCTAGTTCTTTTTTAAGAGTCAAAATTGATATAGGGCAACTAGTCCACCCCTCCCTGACAACCTGTTTTCCCCAACCGCATCCAATCAAAATTATGAGATGGCCATTTTGTTCATAATAGTCCAAAGAGCATATAACAATGGCTTCAAGGCGGACATGGCCCAAAGATTTTTCAAAGAATTTCATTTAAAAATATATACTAATGAGATGTATTACAAGCAAAATTTTAAAATAAATTTATGAATTTCAAGCCAAAACTTGTTAATGATACATAATCCTATGTAAACTCAATTAATTTGTAGTTCTTATAGAGCAGTATATACAGTTTATACATGCTTTTGTTTCTAAACGAATTTTTTTTGGTAATCATCAGTTTTTTTCTCAATTTCTATGAACATACAGTCAGTAACACGATCAAACGGACAGCAGACTTTTCAATAATGGAAATTTTTTTCGTATAGTAAGATGACATCTTAGTACTTTAAAGCATACAGCATACCATATTATTATTATTTAACTGCATAGAACAATTTTGGAGTAAAAATCAAGCCTATGGTCCAAAGATTTTTCAAAGAATTCCATTTAAAAAATCTGCTAATAAGATGTATTACAAGCAAAATTTTAAAATAAATTTATAAATTTCAAGCCAAAATTTGTTAATGATACACAATCCCATGTAAACTCAATTAAGTTATAGTTCTAATAGAACAGTATACACAGTTTGTACATGCTTTTGTTTCTAAATGAATTTTTTTTTGATAATTATCAGTTTTTTTTCTCAATTTCTATGAACATACAGTCAGTAACACGATCAA
>CM051257.1:76800748-76908248 GCA_027921565.1 Artemia sinica | reverse complement strand
TTTTATCCGTGTTCTTACACAGAATGTCCAAAAGAGTCAATACATCACTAGTCAAGTACATTTTGCAAAAAATCCCACCCATTTATACATCTCCTTTTGCCCAAACCCTCTTGGCAAATTCATTGTCGCCAGTGGTGCATTGACTATCAGTAAGTGAATTATAAAATGCTTCGATAGGCGGTAATGACACCTCATCTAGCCTCGAGGCGGAGTTGTAGCAATCATATAACGTATATACCCTTACACGTTAATAAATCATAAATTTTAACACCTGGGAAGCGCTGTTTAAAGAGGGGAAACTGTCAAAATGGTCGCTTTTCTCTACCTGAATCAATTGGCTTAGGGACTTGGGGAATCTAAAAAATGGATTTTTTTTCAGGCAAGTATGACCATTATCTACTGTTTTCCACTTGAATTCTAAGAGAAGCAACTTCTCAGATGATTTAGGTATGATATTATAAGAAAAAGAACCATCTACCCATGCGTCTTTTACAACTCCATACTTCTGCTTGCGTGCAAACGCCGGTAAAATAAACTTCAAATCATAATTGGAATTGTGTATAAAAACAGGTATATAATATTGCTGACTAACATTTATACTACATGACTAATGGGCCCCATTCCGAAAGTTTCTCCCTCCCGATGAAATTTTCTGCCACAAATGATAAGATAAGATAAGATTTATTGCTGAAAAAAAAACGGCTATCACAAGCCCAAAAGGGCCGAATTCGCACTTTAGCGTCAAATAAAGTGAAAAAAGAACAACAAAAACAAACAATAAAAAACAGCAGGAAATTATAAAAGGGTCAATGTCAAATACGTAAAAATATTAAAAAACAAAAACAAAAAAACTCATAAAATTAGAAGGCCAATGTCAAGTTAGCAGAAATGCCAAAAAAACGAAAACTCGTAAAATTAACAAGGGGATAAAGTAAAATTAAAACAAAAAAATAAGTTAGTTTGTGACTAACAAAAATAAATATAAAACCTCCAAATTTGCAAAATGGGCATTAAAATTAATAACTATGAGGTAAAGAGTGAGTGAGGGGGGGGGGGGGAGGCAGTGGAGATTCACTGGTTGAAAATGTCAACTATGTAAGGGATAAAAATTCTTCTACATCTTTCAGTGCAAACTCATATTGGGGCAAGAAGGAGGGTTTTTGTTGACACAGAACGCGGGAGGCGGGGTCGAAGGGGTGAATATTGACCAGGGAAAAGGGGAGTTGTTCGAGGGTTATGAAGGGCATTGTTAGAAAAACGCAAGGTAATTTTTGCTCTCCTTTCCTGAAGGGTGACAAAATTAGCTCTCCTAAGAAGGGAAATAAGGTACTTTACCCTCATTGAAGATAATTCTTAGGCACCTTTTTTTGGACTGCCTCTATTCTGTCCGACAATTCAATGGAAATGCCAGGATGCCAAACAGGACGGGCGTACTCAATTGTTGGGCGTACAAATGATAGGAAAATCCTCAAATAGTGCGATTTAGGTCATTTAAATTTTTTAAGGAGTTTAAGGAGGGAAAATGCGGTATTTGCACTTTTTATTATGTCATTAATATGACAATCCCATTTTAAGTCGCTTGAGATGGTAACGCCCAGTAATTTCATTGTGGTAACAGAGATTTCAGGGGGGATGGGACAGGAGAAAGAAGGAGGAGTTTTAAGGAAATTAATAGTAAGAACAGTTGACTTTAAAGGGTTGACTTTCATAGCATCAGTAAGAGCTTCGGCTGATATCGATTCCAAGATGTCCGTTGGGTTGCTTTTTGAATTTTTGGAACATGTCTCTACGACAGTTAGATCATCAACGAATTTCCACCTATCCGGAAAATAAACACCAAAGTTGTTTATCATTGTAAGAAATAAAATTGAACCTAAGAGGGTTCCTTAAGGCACACCATTATAAATTGGGAGGGGATCATAATATACATTCAGGTTTTCACACGACTTGCGTTCTGTTAGAGAGGAAAGACGCAATCATTCTAATGAAATAAGGGTCAACTTGAAAGTCATTAGATAACTTTTCTAGTAGTATATTGTGGTTGATTAAATCAAAAGCTTTTTGCAAGTCAACAGCGATAACATTGAGCCAGGTATTGGGTTTTTCGAGTTTGTTACATATTGTGTCCATAAGGTGAACAAGATAGTTGGTAGTAGATGTAGAGCGTAGGTTTCCGAATTGTCTTTGGTCAACCTTTGGGATTATCTTTACTTTCAACCACTCAGCTAAAAAGCTTTCATCATATAACTTCAAAAAAACTGGAGTAAAAGTAATGGGACGGACACTATCAAAATCTTGATTGTTACCTTTCTTTTTTACGGGAGTAAAAAAACCTAATTTCCAACAATTTGGGAATTTACCAGTAGAGGTAATTTCATTAAAAAAGTAAGGGCAAAGGCTCTGAGAGATTGTCGGCAAAGGCTTTAATTAGTACAATCGGGATGTCTAGTGGACATGTACTACACTTTTTAATGTTCTTAGTTTTTTCCTCCACATCCGAGGGCAAAATAACGGGAAAATTGAGAGAGCACAAATCATAAGGAGTGTCAAAAGAAAGGGGAGGGAGGTTCTGAACTATGGAAGAAAGAAACCTGTTCAGGTCATTGGCTGTAACTGAAGGGTCTTCTTGGAAATGGAAATCTATATTATTATGTGTTTTCCCTAAAATTTTCTTTATTCTATTATACCATTGTTTTGGCTTTGTAGAAAATAAATCCTGGACTTTGCATTTTGTAATATGAAGAAGCAGATTTACGTATTTCTTTTTTATGTGTTTACGCAGTAAGTTCGCTTCGGATGTTTTACCACTCTTTAGTATATTCAATTTAATTCTAATTAGTTTTTTCAATTGGCTAGTAATGTATGGTTTGTCATTAGAACATGTTTTTACTTTTTTTTACTGGGAAGGAATTTATGCATTTTGTTTTAATCAGATTTTGGAATTCAGAGACTTTAAAATTAATGTCATTTTTCCTTTAGAGCCAGCCAGTTTTCATTGGTAATCCAAGATCCAAATGTGTAAAGGCCATCATTGGAAATTGAGCGATAAGAGAACTCAGTAACAGAAAAAGTATTATTAAAGCTATTGAGAGGCTTCGTTAATAAACAAAAATGGTAACTTCCTCCTAACGGGGGCAAGGGGACAGGAGGGGCATAGAAAGCCTGCATATTGGTGCAAATCAAGTCAAGGGTTGAATTTCCTTTTATTGTAGGTTATTTTTACTTTTTGTTTTAAGTTTAGGGAACTACAAAGGGAATTTAACTTTAGATCATTAGCATCACCTACTAAGAAAATACCGGCGTTCTGGAATTTGCATAGGACAAAGTCGGCACTACTATGCAGTTGTTGGTAAAATCGCTGTCTTTGTGCAGCGTTTTGATTTGGGAATAATAAAAGAAGAAAAACACAATCAAATTAAAGGGGCGTGGTAAAACTTTTTGTCTTACACTTACCCAAATGATTTCATCGTAATCTGAAAGGTTGGGAGTAGGAATTAATTTAGTAAAGAGATAATTATTTACAAATAATAGTATTCCACCTCCCTTTTTACCTAGGGGGTGATCATAAGGACGAATTCGTATGAATTGGGAGTAGTTATTAATTTTCAACAAATCAGGGTTCTGTGCTTGGCCCTCAGTTACGGCAATTACATCAATTTTGTGTACTTGACAAAGGGCCTCTAGCTCAATCAATTTGCCGAATTCAGGCTTTCGGCGTTCGTAACAAGCAACTTTGGGAAAGTAAAACGGTTACTAAAGAGGGCAATTTTTTGTTTTTTAATTGTGGGAGAAAGTGGGGGGTGGGAGGAACATGGATCTGGGAGAGGAGAGGCATCTTTTTTTCGGGATGAAGGCTGGGATTCGTTTGAGAAGCATGATTAAGCTTCTGGTTTGGTTGAGCAAGGAGGGTTTGAGAGAAAGGGGCCACATCTTTTTAACCTGGGTCACTCTTGTCTGATAATATGCGGGAGGAAATAAGACGGTGGTATTTTGAGGGGGTTCAACTTGGGATGGGTTAACTGGAGTGTTAAGAGGGAAGGGATTTTGCTGGGAATATGGAGTTTTTTCTGGGTGGTAAAGGTGGAAGGTTTTTGAGTGAGCAGGGTGGATTTGGGATATAAAAGGAAGAGTATGCGCTGATTAGCTAATTTTACTAATTGAATGAAGGGGGCTCCGCTTGTGGGTTGATTGAGAACTTATAACTATTTTCTATTAAAAGTTTTACTGCGCCTGGCTAAAGCAAAATAATCCCTGTTTTTCAAATGTAATAGCATGCACTTAGTTTCAAAACATAGGCCACTTTGAAATTTATGGCAGGGTTTGGAATGGGAAAGGGAGCAATAATTGTCGTTGCAGTGACCAGTAGTTAAAAAAGACATACAAGGGTGAACAAAGGTACGATCACTCTTTTTTATACACTTGTTGGCCAAGTGAAATCGGCAGGCAATAGAATTCTTCCCTGATTTGGCTTCAGGAACCGAACTACTAGTAATACTCAAGTAGTCACTGACCCCTGCATCTGGAATATTGGCTGAGTTCACACTTAAATTGTCATTGACCTCTGGATCTGGAATATTGACTGAGTTCTCATTTAAGTTGTCACTGGCCTATGGAACTAGGTTACCGATTAAATTCATATTTGAGTTGACATTTGCTTCATTAATATTCATGTGTTGGGAGTTGTTGCTTCTGGATTGAATTGCAGTTGGTTTCAAATTAGCGATTTGTTGATTTGTATTCACAGAATTACGTGTGTTCTTAATTATATTCCCCCTAAGATCAATGGAAGCAGAAATTTCTTTGGTAATGAACTCAAGTTTTTTTTTCAGCACTAAGAGGGAGGGGAGGGAAGGGTCACATAGGGGGCTGGAATCACAATTGCCACAAGGAAAATTTTCAGTCTGGCAGGAGGTATCATTAGAAGGCTCACAATTAGATTCAAAATCCGTCTGGGTACTGGCATCTTTAGTTCCAAGCAGAAAATCAGTCTTGCAACTGGCAACACTGGTTAAAACTGGTAGGGGAGTAGTCTGACACTCGCTTTCGGCTGCAATGAAAGCTTTACCATCGCTTTGGCAAGGCGGGGCAAGGGGGGCGACCTGATATCATCTAAATTTCTTTTAAGGAAGAATTTATTTCTAACAATCGGCGTCGTGGGGTATCACTAGCTTTTAAAGAATTTATTCCTGACAATCGGTGTCGTGGGGTATCATTAGCTTTCGAAGAATTAGGGGTGGTATATTCTTGATTTTTTTGGTGATGTTTTGTTTCGAGGAACAATCCAAATATAATCGGTTCTTATTCCACTGGGAACGTTCTATCCCCGCACATTTCTCATAAATGGAAGAGTTGCAAGTACTACATACCAGGCAATTGATTGTCGCCCTTAATCTACACTCAGGACACACTCTCTTAAAGTCCTTTGGTTGTCCTTTAGTCATTTGGTTGATTAATATAAAATGGTTAAGAAGTTTAATTCACCTGATGGCTTGTGACAAAATCTGGAAGTTAGGTCACAGTTAATCAACTTTGTCACTGAATTGGTTGTCCTTTAGTCATTTGGTTTAGTCATGATCGTGGTCGATTACCTTCCTCTTACCCCCTTTACCCTCGTCAAATTCTCCCTTACAAACCCAACAGATTTTTGATTTTTAATTTTTACATCCTGTCATCTGGTGATAGAATCATTGGATAGTGTATGTGGCGCAACCGTGAAACTGCCTCATTTGCTGTTATAATGAGTTTAGTAAAGGCTGTGCGCATACAATCCTCCTCTCCCAACGACTCACTTACATCTAACACTTGCATGGTATTACTAGAGTCTCTTGGGAGTGGGCGTAAGAGACTCCAATGGCTTCATGCTCCTTACCACGATTTGGATTTGATGAATCGTACATATCTGTGAGTTTGGCTTCGCAGTCCAAAGTGATCTTGTTACTCTCTAAGATCGAATTCTGGAAATTTCTAAAACGCAAGATCGCCCTGTCACTGCTAACCGTTTCCACAGACTGGTACTCATGACGTTCACAGTGTCTAATGTGATGCTTTAGTTTTAAATCATTTCAAAATCTGAACAGACATGCTGGGCAATATTTGCATACACCCCCACGTTTTTACCCTCCCCCAGAACCCTACTAATGTCTGTAATTGGATTAAAATGTCCAATTGAATCTGTAGGTGGCGTGTATAGAATCCATACCCAGTGCTTCACTGATTCAATGGACGGAGCCTTCACTGGAGATATTGCCCACTTTTAATTACTGCGCTCACCCTCCTCAAATTCTGTTTTATACTGTAACACCGTAACACCAATCTTTAAATGTACATTAGTCCGCTCAAAAATATCCATCCTCTTTAGTGTTACTGGATATTGTCCTTTTAATCAGTTGAAATCTACTTTAGGAATCTTTGACCCCTTCCCATTCCTGTTAGCTGCCAATTTGTCCAACTTTGTCCTAGAAGTAAACCCTTTGCGGGGTCGGAAGGCCGCGATAATGAAAGGTTACTTGAAACACTCTAGCCTAGTGACGAAACAAATTCGTTGCACACCTTGACATCCCTCTAAATCTGAATGATATTTTAAAACTAGAGCCCTCTCCCCCACTGCCCCCTGATTATAATTATCTAATTTAGTTACTTTGCTATTGATTCATTCCATGAATATATCTTCATAATTTTCCAAATGCGGACGAATTGGTAGCATTTCAGTATGTACAAACATTGAATATACCTCGCCCGCGTTTTTCTTTTAAATAAAACAATTTTAGTGCTATTGACGCTTTTAAACTGTCCCTATCACCCCACTACCTTATCTGTTGTTCAAGAAGGGCTCGAATCTTGGTCACAAAGGAATGTGTAATAGCCAGGGGATCTGTTACAATGTCCCCTGACACAAAAGAATTAAACGGATCCCCAAAAATAGCTGTATAAACATTGATATTTTGCAAGGTAGAGTTTGATAAATACAAATATGGTAGTGTAATTGTGGCTAGTGGAGGTGAGGTTTATGAGCCACCACCACTCTGTTCCCCTTCAACCTCAATAAGAGGGATGGGGCGTGGTGTAAAGTCCCCCAACTCGCTGAGCATTACTTTTTGGTGGGGATGATTGTGTGGGCGCAGCAATGGTTGTACTTATAAAAAATCCGGCTGTGCAACGTATAAATAAAAATATTGCTGCTGGTAGCGAAATTTTAAAAATTTCAAAAAAAACTCACGTTGGAATTTCATTACAAAATGTGTTATCTCCAATTGCCGGAGGAGGGGAAGGTTCAAGTGTATAATGGAGACACTGATTCAGCCCTGTTAAAAGTTAAAAAAGAAAATGTTGGATTATTTCGAAAATGGTGAGCATATTAGGTCTCGAATGGACTATGTCAACTAGGACGAGTCTATCTACCCGGAGCTAATGAAGCGCCAGACCCCAAATAAGTTACCGGGGCGCAACTTATGTGAGACGGGGAATGACTTTATATCCAATGGTGAGCTTGCAGGTCCGAAGGTGTACTGTGAGCAAACGCACTATAAGGCTATAAAAAAAAGTCTGCAAGAAGATGCCTTTACACTATGAAAAGGCAAATTTCGAAATGAGTGTGCCCAGAAACTGTTTAGAAAATAATTTAATTCCAAAAGCGAAGGTCATAGTGATTCGCTCTTTAAAAAATAAAAACTACACAGTGAAAATTGAGAAAAATGCCGTCAGCCATATCAAGCACAGTCTATGTGCGCGTGGACGGTATGAGAGTACTACCGCACGGCCATTACCTTACTTAAAGAAAGAAAAACGAGCAAAAATGGGGTTTTTAAAGGCCAAATGGAAATACTGAAAAAACACAACAAAGCGAATATTTCGAGAGGACAAACGCCTCTCTTCTTCAGCGCGAAACAAAATAATGTATCCAAGGAAAGTGCAGAAGAAAAAAAAAAACAAAAAAAGGTGGAAAGTCAATGTGAAAAGAACCAAAAACCAAAGAAAAAACCAAAAAAAACTTAAAAGATGAATAGAATTCAACAAAAGCCAAAAATTATAAGAATTAAAACCAAATACCTAACAACCATTAAAGCGAATAATTGGCCAATATCCGTGATTTGCACAAAATTAAAAAAATTATGAACTGCCATCGACGAATACTATCGAACAACTGAGAATAAAAGAAAAGAAAACAATTCATTCACTCAAAACAAAACGAACCAGCAATTAAATAAGTTGGAGAACTATGTCATCTGATTCGGATTTTAATTATTGCATTTCTTGCAGACACCCTTTGAGACCTAAGGGGTTGTTCACGTGTTTTATTATTTGACTGTGGAAAGTGGTTCAAGGTTTATTTCAGGGATTACTAAAGTATCGGCTTCTCTTTTGAGAAAACCGAAATATGACTCGTTTATTCTTAAATCACTGGAATCTCTGTTTAGAGCTAGACCTAAATGTTGGTATTTATAAATTTCAACAGCTTCTCTGTAGTGCTGGACAATACCTTTGCCATGCGAAATTAGGCTAGCTGGATTAAACAAAATAGTTTTGTCCAGTTTTTCCGGACCAAAATGTGTTCGAAATGTGCTCTGCAAGGGCAGAGTCAAAATTTTTCAGTTTTTTCTGCTTTTTAAATGTATTAATAATTGAACTAGAGTGCTGAGTTAATCTATCAGTGAGTTGCTGATCAGTTCTTCCGATATACCAAAGACCACACGAACAAGGAATTCTGTAGACACTGGAGTTTTCACCTATCGGGATAGGGTCTTTACCTTGATAAATTTGGGACCTGATAGTTTTTTTCTGGGTCTATGATAAGTTTAAATGTTATTTTTCCTTAGATTTTTTGAAATGTGGTCTGAAACCCCTTTAACGTATGGGAGACCAAGATAATCTGAATTTTCCCTTTGATTTGTGTTTTTTGTGTAACTATCTGATAATCTTTTGATGCGTTTGGCAATCACAGAATTTATTAAACTAGTTGGATAACCATTCCCAAATAAAATAGCTCTAAGGTGGTTGAGCTCTAAATCCAAGAAGCGTGTTGAACAAACTTTCAATGCTCTATCAACTAGAGAAGTGCCAACTCTTCTTTTCACAGCAGGAGAATGATAAGAGGAATAATTTAAGTAACGGTCATTATGTTTGGGTTTTCTATAGACACCACTCACTGATCAGCAACTCACGGATAGATTAACTCAGCACTCTAGTTCAATTAATAATACACTTAAAAATCGGAAAAAACCAGAAAATTTTGACTCTCGTTTGACTTCGTTGTGTTTTTTCAGTATTTTCATTTGGCCTTTAAAACAACCATTTTCGCTCGTTTTTCTTTCTTTATGTTATGTCAAGCCAATATGGTTTAAGAAATTATCTTCATTACCTTACTTCAGATCGAGAATTATGCGTAGAGTCTAGACAGCGTCTTCGTCTGGAGAAAGGTCAATAGTTGGTCTGAGGAGGGCCCCCATTTTTCTCAGTCTCCAGTTCGTAAGTGTTTTTTATATGTTTTTATTTCTTTTAATTTTTCGCGTGAGGTGGAATCGATGTATTTTAAAAAGTGCTTAATGTTATACTCTTTATTTTGGTTTAAGACCATGCATTTCGTGCCCGGGCCCGGCCTTCGCCTGCCTAAGCAGGCGCCACGTCTTCCTGCCTGGCATTCGGCCGCCGCAGTGGCTTCCTCGCCCTTCGGAGGGAGGGCATTTCTCAAGTGTTTATTTTAAATGTCCTGGTGTATTTAAATGTCGCATGTGAATATATTAAAGTGCTTTAAATATGTAGGGCATCTAGACGACATTCAAAGACGTCACAATAGTCCATACAAGTATATTTTACTCGAAATCAGATGTTTTAGTTGCTTTGCATATGCCATGCCATTGCTTTCAGAGAGAGGCGATGGATTTGCCAGGGCTCTTGAATCTATCTCTGAACAGGATTCTTATAGGATAATTCAAACAGAATCGGGGTAGTGAATTTGTTAATCCACTTGTAAAACGGGTTTTATTGAAATAGAATACCATACTCTATAATAGTCATAGCCCGATAAAGGCAGCATTGGCTGAAAAATTGATAAAAACAATTCGACCTTTAATCTCGAGATACTGTACATTGAAACATACTGCTGCTTTTCTTCGAAATTTAGATAAAATTATCTTGATTTATAATCAACGTACTCATTAATCCCTGTCCAATCATAGTCCTCTTGAAGTTCATCACGGTAACAATACTCTTGACATTTTACTTAAACAATATTTCAGTCGAGGGAGGCATTTGAAAAAGAAGAAAATGAATGTCGGTGATACAATTTGAATTAATCGAAAAAGTAATATTTTTAAAAAGAGGACTTACTTGTGGTCCACTGAACTTTTTAAAGTGTCAAAAGTCTTAGACACTAAACCTCTAACGTATGGTCTACGTGGTATGAAAGATGATGAGATTCTTGATGGTTTTTAGGAGTATGAATTACAAAAAGTTAAAACCAGTGGAATATATCAAATTGAAAAGATATTAAAGAGTCGAACTTGCAAGGGTAAGGGACAGTTGCTGGTTCGTTGGCTAGGACACAACTCTGGTTTCGATTCTTTGATTGTCGCTGAAGACGTTCACAAAACTTAATGATATCTATGTGACATTAATTTCCAGTGTCTCTGACCCCCTCTATGATGATTTGAATAAAACAAGTGATTTTTGGACAAAACTCCCCTGCCATGAATTTTTTTATGAAGTGGCTCTTGTTGATTGTACTCTTAAAAATACATATGATATCCTGAGAAAGGATCGTACATATGATATAAACGTTTTGACCAAACGATTGGCCAGTGTATGGTGAGGAAGAGGAATGGATAAGATCACTTAACTCTGATATATATCCACATCTTACCCTAAAATAAAAGAAGTTTAGTAGTTTGACTGATTTGGGTCGTTTAATTAGTAGAAAAATCTCTACTCATAAAATGATGCATTCCACTTTAACTATCCAATGGAACATGGTAGGGTTTACATTAGCTCTCCCATTGACAATGAAATGATTTATCTCAACGATAATCAGAGAGATGTTCTTGGTTTTTAAACGGAATATTATCGAGGGTAAAAGTGCTGATACCATCAGTGGCATGGAACGTGTTATTTTTCAGACTGTCTACCAGGCTTCTCATCAGACAATTGTGTATTTCTTTATGCATCCTTTGTTGAGACATCGAGAGTCGGTAATACCAATGCCCCCCTCCTGTGTGTTCTTGAACGAAAAACCACCCCCGAACACATTCACCACTACAATCTGAAACACTTTCAATATATTCCAGTAAACACTTTGTATTTAGACCTCTGTCAGTTAACATTAAGAAGTGAATTGGGCGATCCTTTAGCAATAACAAAAGGTTTTGGCTGTGGTTACGTATCATTTTCAACCTAATCAGTGAGTGGTCTAATAGAAAAAATACTTTTGTTTGTCCTGATATTGACTGCTATGTTGCTAGTCTTAGACCACGACAATTAGGTTATGGAATGGACTATTACAGGAGTTGTTCGTCAATGTCACGGTCTCGGCAATTGGTTTGCTAAGTTGTTTGGCTCTGCACTACCCCTTGCTATTACATATATTGCACCGGTTGCCATGGATTTTGCTTCCCCTACACTACACGATTGGGGCTCTAGGAAAGATTTTACAGAAAGTGTTTCACAAAATCTCAGGTCCAGTGCGCGATCCTTCGGCGAGCGAGCGAAATCCCGACAAAGCGGAAAAGATTTAAAAAGGGCAAGAAACACCTCTTCAGTCTCCACTCAGGTCAGAAGCGAAAAATTCGCTCTTGTCAATGAAGAAAAAAAAATCAAGAATTAAAATTCTTAGATCGAAAAAGGATTTCTGTTCCTAGAAATGGCATATCTACCCCATAAAGAATCTCATCCTTCAGTCACCTCATCTCTAGATCTTTTCAATGGAAAATATTGGTGCGAGTGTAAAACTTGGTTACTATGAATAATTTTATCCGCAACAATCGCTCTCTGAAAACGTTTTTTTTTCAAATTTATTCTACTGAATACTTTCATAGATTTGACTTCCACATTTATAGTTTTGTATCTCATCGTCAAAAATCTGACAATAACAACCAAGTGCAGCCGAGGGGTTCTCCTTTGAAAATTCTCTACTACATAATTTGTTTAGACAAATTAGTGTCTACATAAATGGAACGTTGGTGAGCGCAAGCAACAATCTTTCAAACGATACAAGTTATATACAATTCATGTGGATGAATCCTTATGTCCTATAAAAAAAAAATTGAGAGGTTTAGCTGTTGGATATGAATATAAAACGGACACACGGACACTGACATTAGCAATATACTTAGAGATGTTACAACTAAAGATTTACGCTTGGTTGGGAAAATAAATCGTGAAATATTTAATATACCTCAATGGTTACCTCCCAATGTTAAGATTGATATTGATAATGGCCGCTGCACTTGATGTAACAGTATCTCACATCGGCAATACTTCATGCACGAAAACAACAGCTTATGAGTTCTGTTGCTTTGGCAATTGAGAAATTAAGAGCTAGTGGAAATAATTTCAAACTGCTTGTTCCACATACAATCACGAAATAACGACATATTGCTACGGGCGTGTACCTACACCGATTTGTCATTTATCAATGGCGAAATTCCTCCAAAACTTGCTTTGGAATTTTGTAAAAAGTAAAAGTGCCATAAAATCATGGACAAATTCTCCACATAAATTTGAAATATTTGGACTTTCATCTCTTGTATGTAAAGTAAATGGATTCCACTCTACAATTTATCCTTTGAAAATCTTACAGGACCCTATATGAATTGACAGTGCAATCCCTAGACCGATATTCACAACTATTTGAAAATGTTTCACAACCGATGAAGTTTTTGCAAAAACTCATGGTATCATTTTATTGGATTTGTCCGTTACTCAAGATATGAGTATTTTCCCAACGGGCACAGTACGTTTACAGTGTACCTTTGCCGAACCGTTGGAGGAGAGTATAGGATGAATCTTGCTGAATCAATTTGAAATCTCTCGGGAATTACTCCTGATGGCAGTGTTCCATTAGACTTGGCATCATGAACGCAAATCAAATAATCAATGTATTCCATTGAGATCCCTACATTTCCAAATACAAATCCTATTGCATACCCCCAGATTTCCTCGATCATATTCAAAGTATTAACAATACCCTTATCATTGTTTATAGTAGTCCATCAATTGTAAAGACAGGATATTGGCTATGCATCCTTCAAACAGCCAAGAATATTGAATTTTTCGATCCTCTTTGCCTACCATATGCTGTCTACACATATCACATCAAAAACTGTCTTGAGCAAAACAGAAAATCTATTAATCAAAATCTGAAGCAGTACGAGATTTATCAACCAAAAGCTGTGGTTTTCATGCTTTACTATATTTTATTTTACCGTGTCGTGGATACACTTAGTGAGTTTCTTAGCATTCATGTAGACAATCCTCGATTGAACGACTTTCCAGTTGAAAATATTCTTTCCTACCTGTATAATGTAAATTTCTGTGCTCTACAAGTGAAATGCTTTTAAAACGTTTGTGAATTTGTTTATTAATAAAACTTATGTAAAATAAAAAGTCTGTATCCTTTGGATTTCTTCTTCCACGTATAGGTAACCATCGGTAATGATAAGTGGCGGGAGCTCGTCAGGATTCAACTTGTATTCATCTTGGCATGCAAAGTCAGGGTCACATTTGCTACGATATAGTGTAACTTAATTTTTCTTATTTCTCTTTGTAAAATCAATAATAATATTTTGATTCATATTATAAAATTCAGGTGTTTCAATTCGCTTCTTTGAAGCAATGTCACATACGAAATTCTCATATAAAGAATCAGTTTCTTCAACGGCCAAATAAAAATCAGTAGGTTTATAGTCATAGTAGCTAGTATCTTCACAGCGATGTCGTAAAAACCAGACTCTCTTATTATTCCAGTAATTGAAGCGTAGACCAGATTCTTCCTCCCAAAACAATTTAAAACCACGACGATACCAATCTTAAAAATTAACTGAAATTATGTTTATTTTTTTGCAATGATACCAGAGTAAGTACTGTATTTGGTTGACCGGCTGCCCAATGTGAGTAAATACTTTTTCTATGTTGACTTTCTCACTGCCAAAAAGAAACTTACTCGTGATTAACAAAAGTAATGTCTTCTAGGAGGAGGAGTAATCGAGTCACGTCAAAAAACTTATTTGACTTATTAATTGTTGCTTTGTAAAATGGCCGTCTTAAACAGATTTCTAGGTAGTGGTTAAAAGCAAAACCACAATATCAATTTGTTTTGTTTCAATTATTATGTAAATAAATTGAGTTAATGCATCTGGGCCACGACGTACAATAGTCCAAAGATGGAGAATTATTTCTTATTATATTGTTGAGCTTTCCTCGAGAAAATATTTCCTTTGAAGAGATAACTTTAGAAAATCATCATCTAGAATCAAGTATTCGTCACAAGGCACTAGATTCCGTTTGATTTTAGTTTCTCAAATCCAAGCATTTTTAATCCTGACACTCTCACTACCGATTATAGACTAACAATGAATGAAGATTCTTTCTCGCTAGCAAAATGGCCAACTAACTTAGTTCTTTTTTATAGATTGATTCAGTTCATTGTCTTCAATATATTTCACTATTGCATTTAATCCGTCTTATCTTTGTATATGTATTATGTTCACTTTTTCTGCAAAGTATAACTGTTCTTCCGACTTGAATTTGTTCAATGATATTACATTCAAGTGATATTACAATATCATCAATGATATTGTGCAAACATCTCGTCCCATTCTAGGGTTTGCCGACAACCTCTTGTAATTTCTATTATTACTTTAGGCACTCTAGGTTTCATTTCGTCATTGTTAGTGCCTTCAACATCTAATAGAGTAAAAGCATCCATTACTAAAGAATATTCCAAGATCATTATCATCGACGTTGACACACTGAGCTGTTTTCCAATACTGAGGTGAGTGAATCGAAAGATCTAACAACTCACGTGTCAATGACCTTCAAACCCTGTTTTTTCCGGATTATAAAGGTCCACCGGAACCAAAATCAGTCACGTCAGATTGCGTCATCTTCACATGTAAATATTGGACCATGATCAATTTTTTTACGACCGGGACTCCCCACTTGACTAGCGGACCCTAACGAGCCCATTACGTAACATCCAAATGAATCATTTGCATTAGTAAAAAAAAAAAAAAAAAACCATTACGGGACATACAGGTGTACTATACAATTACAGGTGCGCTATAGTATTGTATAAGACCCAGATGTGCGTAATAACGTCTTGAGGGACTAGTAGCTTCAATTGTACACCCCTTTGGGTCTTGTCAAAAGAAGAGGGCCTACAATACTGATACTAACCCGTGGAAGTTCGTTTTGTAAATTTCAACGCATTATGCAAATTAGTATAAAAATTTCAACGATTAGGTAAAAAAAAAAAACTGTCAGAAACTGACCTAGAATATAAAATAGGGTATGTGAAAAAGCTTTTGAGTTTATTCCTTCATTTTATCCCTTTCCAGAGCATCATCGACTTTTCATAAGCTTGAAAAGGTTTGGCGTGCTGGGTAAATAGAACTTGTATAACTAGATATACAGCCCAAATTTAAGTTTAAATAGGTTTATTCCAAGCTCTGACCTCCACTCCCACCCTCCTAGTAAAGCTTATAATTCAATGCGTATATAGGTTTATATAAATTGGAAAAGAAATCGAAACATGACTAAAAGGTCTGGGATTGCCTTACCAGCACTGATTAGACTAGGGGAAGTGCGAGAAGTTGAAGCATTAATGTAAGACAGAAATAGCCTATGCATATATTCGTTTGAATCTTATATTTAAAAAATCACATATTGGGCTACTTTTTTTAATTTTCCAGGGGATTGCCAGATTTGGAATTTGCCAAGGACTGAAGAAGAGGCAATTAGATTTTTACAGGATAAGGGGTTGTTGCCCGAAACAAAACAGTGCGAAAATGGACACACAATGACTTTATATACTTGTATGAGAAGAAAAGTAATCCGTTTTGGAGGTGTTGTAAATTGCAGTGTAAGAAAATGGTCGGTTTGCGTGTCAATACGTGGTTTGCTAATAGTAGAATACCATTTGTTGCTGCAGTTCGTTTCATTTATATGCTGGGTTTACGAATTGACGTCTGTGGCGTGGTGTAAACGAGAGCTAGGCATTTGTACACACACAGTTGTCGATTGGAATAAATACCTCCGTGAAGTGTGTCTGTTTTCTGTGAAACAGAAAAACTGTAAGAAAATTGGAGGAATCGGCCATATAATGGAAATAGACGAAACCTTGTTATCAAAAAAGAAAAATAATCAAGGTTCAAAACAGAACCTTGTTCTCAAAATGTGGCGGGCGGCAGTGACGGCAGAAGGTAGAGCTCCCTTCAACGCGATTCTTACTGACATCTATGCGTTCTGGGCGGCCCGGTTTCCATAATTCTCCATTGTAGTTTTTTTAATACTAAGCTCTTTAACACTAAATACTAATTTTTTATTACTAATACAAAAATCCCATGTGTTGTATTTCATTATGATTATCCTAAGTTCACTTCTTGGATGTGGTCGATATAATACGCAATTCATTTCAAGTTATAAACGAAATCACGATCATAATAGTTGCTGTAATATGTTGTCTTTGCACACACTTTAAGTGCAGCCTTTTTTTATGTATATTGTTCTGCTTTTTATATATTTCAAATGTGTAAAAAAAACATCTTTGGGATGTTTGTAATAAAGAAAATGTTATGTTTTTCATGTGTGTACTAGTAAGTTTGATGTCAGAATTAGGGCAGTAATTGAAATTATCGAACGGTTGAAAGTGTGTTTCGAATCCTAAGCTGACTAATTTAGGATTCTATATTACCCGTCGCTTTAAGAACTGAATCAAGGACAGTATAGCCTTAAATGCTCGGCCCCTGTGGTGATTTTTAGCTAAAGAAAGTGAATAAAAACCAGCTTGAAATTAGGCTATAAATTGAAAACTGGTGCCCTTTTCATAATTTGTAAAATTGTTCTATAAGAACGAAACTTGTGGGATTGGATTATTGCCCAAATCAGTTATTTGGGAAGATTCTTCAAGCTACTGCTTTCACCCCTTGCCTAGGATAAACAGTTGCTTTTCAGACAAGTTTTTTATATTTTACAGAAATTAATTGAGATAGATAAGTGAAAGCCAGCAAATAAACACCGGCAGTTTCAGAGAACTCGACTACGTTCCTGTAAATATTGAAGGAAGTACTGTTCGAAAAGCAATTGCGTATTTTATTGCAAAGCCTTATCCAAGGTGTTTACTAGGTTGATCCCCCGCCCCCCAATGTTGGTCCGATTCGTGAAAATGTAACAAAAAAAATACGTACAAACGAGTTTTGTTGTGTTTTTGAAAATTGCGATACCCTTCCTCCCCCTTTTTCTCCTCTAAAAAAAATTCAGGACTGACTATAGCCTACTCGTCCTACTATTTGGTTTGAAAGATTATATAGAAATCTTTTACTGCTGAAAATGCGTCAGAAAGAAAATGTGAGAGCGTCGGTGTTGTCCTGTTTTAGTATCAATGCCAAAAAGAGAAACGCACAAAATAGTGGCCGGTGTTTACCCCCCCCCCCCGGAAAATAGCCCCTGTAAAATATCCCCCTTTGGAAAATACCCCTCCCCGGGAGAGGGTATCCGGAAAATACCCCCCGTTGAAAAATATCCCCCTCCTCGTGGAAAATACCCCCGGAATATTCCGCCCCCCCCCCGCGGATATACCCCCGGGGAAAATAAGGCTTTCCAAATTTGATAATTTTATTTGAGTTTTGTTTCGTAGGGGGACGGAGTTTTGGTACTTGTGTTTTATACGCCACTCACTCAATTTTACGCTGTTTAAAACTCGAAAACAAACCGGTTTCTTCGCCAGTTTCTTTCATGTTAGCACGAGGCAAGACAAAGACAAGTGCCATGATAGATAGAAAATATATAATTTAGGCTATATATTTACACATAAGGGACAGTTGGACAGTTTGAAGTCAGAAAACAATTTTTACTTCATAATATGCAGAATAATTGCACCTACTTTACCCCCCCCCCCCTAATGTGCAAATATATAGCCCGAATTGTTTTTTAAAGTAACGAAGAAACCGGTTTGTTCTCAAGTTTTATCCACAGTAAACTTGAGTGAGTGTCGTATAACACACAAGTATTGGAGTTTTTCATGGAGAGAGAGAGCTGGATTTCCCAGTATTATTTAAAAACGATCAGAAATTAAATTTAAAAAAAACAAGTTTTTCCAACTGAAAGTAAGCAGCAACATCAAAACTTAAAACGAACAAAAATCATAACATATATGAAAGGAGTTGCCCCTTCCACAAGACCTTGCTCTTTACGCTAAAGTTTTGACTTTTTGTCCAGATTTTTTAAGAACGATTCCTGAAAAACAATGAGCGTTTAATTAAAAACAATAAGTTTTGTTTTAAATTTCTATAAAAAAAAAACTTCAACGTAAAGAGCGAGGTCTTGAGGAGGAGGTAACCCCTTTCATATATGTAATAATTTCAGTTCGTTTTAAGGTGTGAGTGATGTTGCTCCTCGCTTTCAGTTGAAAAATTTGTTTTTTTATTGAATTACTTACAGATAGTATTTGTTAATGGGAAATATACGTTTTTTAAAGAAAAGTAAAAAGCCTCATTAAACCAAAAATGAGCAGAATTCAAGTCAAATAATCTTCAAAATAAAAACTATTAAGTCTAATAGAAAAAAATTAAAAAGACATATAATATTTTTTATATGAAGAAGACTATGTCAATAAAAAAATGAACGGAAATTAATATAAAAACTTTTTCCACAAAACAAGTTTGTCAAAGAATAGTTAACAGCCTCGTTATGCCATAAATGAGTAGAAATAAATTCAAATAATTTTCCAGGCGTAAAACTGCCACAAATCACCATAAATAAATGAATTAAACCCAAAACGAACAGAAATTACAATAAATCACCGATTCAAACTCAAGATAGGAACAATTAGTATCAGTATGGCTGACAACCCCCACACCTCCTCAAGACCAGAACACAATTTGTACTTTAATGAAAACAAAATACATTTTAAATGTTTTCACTTTTTTGACTTTAACAAATAAAGAAGTATTAAGACTATAAGGAATAGATACCAGAATATGTATATCAAACTGACAATACACGGTTATTTGTTGTGTTTTTTTAAGTAAAGTGCAAATTATTTTAGGTCTGAAAAAGACATGGGTGTTGTCAGTCATACTCCTTTTAATTTTTGTTCGTTTTGAGTTTGAATAGGCTATCTATTGTAATTTCTGTTAGTTTTGGGTTTCATTTATTTGTTAATGGTGAATTGTGGTAGTTTTACACTTGAAAGATAAGAAAAACAAACTCGCAGAATTCGCCAACGCTTTCGTCCGTAAAAACTAAAACAATTTAGAATTTGTTGGTTCACATGAGAGATGAGAGATGGGTTTTATTTTCAACTAATAATTACATCATACTTAAATGGCACTTACCAAATTTTTTTAAATAACATTATCAACCAAACGTAGAAAATTGTAAGAACATGTGACGCTTTATTAATCCACTGTTTTGGCTTGAGCAGCATCACACAATCTTTCATCATATTAATTAAAAAAAAACTTTCCGAAAAATAAGTTTTTCAAAGAAAAGTAAAGGCCATTTTAAACTTAAGCTCAGGAGATACAAATACCTGTTAAAATTTAAACTCAAAATGACCAGAAATTACTATTAAAGAATAAATGAAACCCAAAACGAACAGAAATTAAATAAACAATCATAGCAAAAAACATACAACAAGTAATAATATAAATGAATAAATAGATCTTAAAGCGAGTAATGCTTAGATTGAATATGAAAATCAAGCTTAAAACGAAAACAAATATTTTACTATTAAAGTATAAATGAAACTTAAACGAACAGAAATTAAATAACAATCAATGCGAACAATCATACAATATATATTAATGTAAATGAATAAATAAATCTTAAAACGAGTGAAACTTAAATTGAATATGCAAATCAAGTTTGAATCGAATAAAAATAACTACAAACAAGAGTTTGGGTATCGTCTCACTGTAGAAGCCTAAAACCTACTGCGTCATTGGCGCTTTACTGAAAACAATTCTTTGAAATATTTTCACTTTTGTAACTTTAAGAAATAAAAGATTAATTAAGATTTTAGGGAATAAATATCAGCATATGTATATTAAATTGACAATGCACATTTTTTTTCAGTAAACTCATTTGAATTTTTTTTCAGTAAAGTACAAATTATATTCTGGCTTTTAGAAAGCATAGGGTTTTTGAACCCTACTCACATTAATTTATGCTCGTTTCGAGTTTGACTCTAATATTTATTTTAATTTTTGTTCGTTTTGGGTTTCATTTATTTATTGATACTGATTTGGAGTAGTTGTATGCTTGGTAGATTATATGATAGTCCGGACGACAGGTGTTGAAAATGTGAACCATACCACGACGGAATGGGGCTGCTACGAGAATTAGCCTACCCTCCACCCCCTAAATTGACCATGCGAGTAGAATGCGTCGTATGGATTTGCGTACGGCCCTAGGAACCATTTTGCGTACGGCCACAGGAACCACTGAAGCGTATCAAGTTAATGGACCTATAAAGCGATCAAACACGTTACATTTGGAACCATGGACGAGATTGTGTAATGCAACTAGACGGGTTTCTGAGCCAACACCTTTCAGTGCCAAAACTTTTGATCGTCACATTACGTATTCAAAAGGTTTATTGTGCCTTATGTAAAAAATACTGGTATCAGCCATAGGGTAAGAAAATCCTGTTCTTCGTATAAATAATGTTTTTTACTAAAGATACATCCAAGCCGCGCATGTTTCTGACTCAAAAATTGTCAAACACTAATAACCTCTAGGCTGAAGGTACCTTGCATATTGTCTAGAATTGATTGGCTTATGGTGTTAAATCATTTACCAAAAAAAAAGTCTATTTGCGAAAAAGGGGCTGTTTAGGGTTTTCAGACCTAGGTTTTTTAGATTTTCGTGGGTGTTTGGTTCCCGGGGTTTTTTTGAGAAGTTAACTTTAGTATTTCGTGATTTGACGTGCCTGAAATCATGAATTAGAATAGTTAATTAGCTTTTTGGGTTTTCAGACCTAGTTTTTTAGATTTTCGTGGGTGTTAGGTTCCTGGAGTTTATTATTTGAGAAGTTAACTTTAGTATTTCGTGATTTGACGGGCCTGAAATCATGAATTAGAATAGTTAATTATAATTAGCTGTTTGGGTTTTCAGACATAGTTTTTTAGATTTTCGTGGGTGTTAGGTTCTTGGGGTTTATTATTTGAGAAGTTAACTTTAGTATTTCGTGGTTTGACATGCCTGAAATCATGAATTAGAATATTTAATTGGCTGTTTGGGGATTTTCAGACCTAGGTTTTTTAGGTTTTTTTGTGTGTGTTTGACTCCTGGGGTTTATTATTTGAGAAGTTAACTTTACTATTTTCAGTTTTACGTGCCTGAAATCATTAATTAGAATAGTTAATTAGCTGTTTAGGGTTTTTCAGACCTAGGTTTTTTAGATTTTCGTGGGTGTTTGTTTCCTGGAGTTTATTATTTGAGAAGTTAACTTTAGTATTTTGTGGTTTGACGTGCCTGAAATCATGAATTAGAACAGTTAATTAGCTGTTTGGGTTTTCAGACCTAGTTTTTTTAGATTTTCGTGGGTGTTAGGTTCCTGGGGTTTATTATTTGAGAAGTTAACTTTAATATTTCGTGGTTTGACTTGTCTGAAATCATGAATTAGAATATTTAATTGGCTGTTCGGGGATTTTCAGACCTAGGTTTTTTAGGTTTTCGTGTATGTTTGATTCCTGGGGTTTATTATTTGAGAAATTAACTTTAGTATTTTGTGGTTTTACGTGCCTGAAATCATGAATTAGAATAGTTAATTAGCTGTTTAGGGTTTTCAGACCTAGGTTTTTTAGATTTTCGTGGGTGTTTTTTTTTCCTGGAGTTTATTATTTGAGAAGTTAACTATAGTATTTCGTGGTTTGACGTGCCTGAAATCATGAATTAGAATAGTTAATTAACTGTTTGGGTTTTCAGACCTGCGTTTTTTAGATTTTCGTGGGTGTTTGGTTCCCGGGGTTTATTATTTGAGAAGTTAACTTTAGTATCTCGTGATTTGACATGCCTGAAATCATGAATTAGAATAGTTAATTAGCTGTTTGGGTTTTCAGACCTAGTTTTTTAGATTTTCGTGGGTGTTAGGTTCCTGGGGTTTATTATTTGAGAAGTTAACTTTAGTATTTCGTGGTTTGACTTGCCTGAAATCATGAATTAGAATATTTAATTGGCTGTTTGGGGATTTTCAGACCTAGTTTTTTAGGTTTTCGTGTGTGTTTGACTCCTTGGGTTTATTATTTGAGAAGTTAACTTTAGTATTTTGTGGTTTTACGTGCCTGAAACCATGAATTAGAATAGTTAATTAATTAGCTGTTTAGGGTTTTCAGACCTACGTTTTTTAGATTTTCGTGGGTGTTTGGTTCCCGGGGTTTATTATTTGAGAAGTTAACTTTAGTATTTTGTGATTTGACGTGCCTGAAATCATGAATTAGAATAGTTAATTAGCTGTTTGGGTTTTCAGACCTAGTTTTTTAGATTTTCGTGGGTGTTAGGTTCCTGGGGTTTATTATTTGAGAAGTTAACTTTAGTATTTCGTGGTTTGACTTGCCTGAAGTCATGAATTAGAATATTTAATTGGCTGTTTGGGGATTTTCAGACCTAGGTATTTTAGGTTTTCGTGTGTGTTTGACTCCTGGGGTTTATTATTTGAGAAGTTAACTTTAGTATTTTGTGGTTTTACGTGCCTGAAATCATGAATTAGAATAGTTAATTAGCTGTTTAGGGTTTTCAGACCTAGGTTTTTTAGATTTTCGTGGGTGTTTGGTTCCCAGGGTTTATTATTTGAGAAGTTAACTTTAGTATTTCATGATTTGACGTGCCTGAAATCATGAATTAGAATAGTTAATTAGCTGTTTGGGTTTTCAGACCTAGTTTTTTTTTAGATTTTCGTGGGTGTTAGATTCCTGGGGTTTATTATTTGATCAGTTAACTTTAGTATTTCATGGTTCGACTGGCCCTGAAATCATGAATTAGAATATTTAATTGGCTGTTTGGGGATTTTCAGACCTAGGTTTCTTAGGTTTTCGTGTGTGTTTGACTCCTGGGGTTTATTATTTGAGAAGTTAACTTTAGTATTTTGTTGTTTTACGTGCCTGAAATCATGAATTAGAATAGTTAATTAGCTGTTTAGGGTTTTCAGACCTAGATTTTTTAGATTTTCGTGGGTATTTGTTTCCTGGAGTTTATTATTTGAGAAGTTAACTTTAGTATTTCGTGGTTTGACGTGCCTGAAATCATGAATTAGAATAGTTAATTAGCTGTTTGGGTTTTCAGACTTAGTTTTTTAGATTTTCGTGGGTGTTAGGTTCTTGGGGTTTATTATTTGAGAAGTTAACTTTAGTATTTCGTGGTTTGACTTGCCTGAAATCATGAATTAGAATATTTAATTGGCTGTTTGGGGATTTTCAGACCTAGGTTTTTTAGGTTTTCGTGTGTGTTTGACTCCTGGGGTTTATTATTTGAGAAGTTAACTTTAGTATTTTGTGGTTTTACGTGCCTGAAATCATGAATTAGAATAGTTAATTAGCTGTTAAGGGTTTTCAGACCTAGGTTTTTTAGATTTTCGTGGGTTTTTGTTTCCTGGAGTTTATTATTTGAGAAGTTAACTTAAGTATTTCGTGGTTTGACGTGCCTGAAATCATGAATTAGAATAGTTAATTAACTGTTTGGGTTTTCAGACCTAGGTGTTTTAGATTTTCGTGGGTGTTTGGTTCCCGGGGCTTATTATTTGAGAAAATTAACTTTAGTATTTCGTGATTTGACATGCCTGAAATCATGAATTAAAATAGTTAATTAGCTTTTTGGGTTTTCAGACCTAGTTTTTTAGATTTTCGTGGGTGTTAGGTTCTGGGCCTTATTATTTGAGAAGTTAACTTTAGTATTTCGTGGTTTGACTTGCCTGAAATCATGAATTAGAATAGTTAATTAGCTGTTTGGGTTTTCAGACATAGTTTTTTTAGATTTTCGTGGGTGTTAGGTTCCTTGGGTTTATTATTTGAGAAGTTAACTTAAGTATTTCGTGGTTTGACATGCCTGAAATCATGAATTAGAATATTTCATTGGCTGTTTGGGGATTTTCAGACCTAGGTTTTTAGGGTAGGTTTTCGTGTGTGTTTGACTCCTGGGGGTTTATTATTTGAGAAGTTAACTTTAGTATTTTGTGGTTTTACGTGCCTGAAATCATTAATTAGAATAGTTAATTAGCTGTTTAGGGTTTTCAGACCTAGGTTTTTTAGATTTTCGCGGGTGTTTGTTTCCCGGAGTTTATTATTTGAGAAGTTAACTTTAGTATCTCGTGGTTTGACTTGCCTGAAATCATGGATTAAAGTGGTTAATTGGTTGTTTGAGGTTTTCTTAGTTTTTTTTTTATTTCCATGTGTGTTTGGCTCCTGGAGTTTATTATTTGAGAAGTTAACTTTAGTATTTCGTGTTTTTTTACTTGCCTGAAATCATGAATTAGAATATTTAATATGCTTTTTGGGGTTTGCAGACTTAGATTTTTTAGATTTTCATGGGTGTTTGGTTCCTGGGGTTTATTATCTGAGAAGTTAACTTTAGTATTTCGTGGTTCGACGTGCCTGAAATCATTAATTAGAATAGTTAATTAGCTGTTTGAGGTTTTCAGACCCAGGTTTTTTAGATTTTCGTGGTTGTATCTGATGAAATAATTTAGGTCGTATGATCAATTTAATTTATTTTTTTTAATGCAGTAGTTTTTCAGTAAGGACAATCGATATCCTAAAAGTGTTTAATTCAAACTTTTACCTTGACCATCGATGCTGTTAGCAGAATTTCAAAAGGATCATTTATGAGTGCTGGCGTATCTGATGAAATAATTTAGATCGTATGATCAATTTAATTATTTTTTAATGCAGTAGTTTTTCAGTAAGGACACTCGATATCCTAAAAGTGTTTGATTCAAACTTTTACATCGAGCATCAATGTTATTAGCAGAATTTCAAAAGGATCGTTTATGAGTGCTAGCGTATCTGATGAAATAATTTAGGTCGTATGATAAATTTAATTTTTTTTTTAATACAGTAGTTTTTTCAGTAAGGACACTCGATATCCTAAAAGTGTTTGATTCAAACTTTTACCTTGAGCATCGATATTGTTAGCAGAATTTCAAAAGGATCGTTTATGAGTGCTGGCGTATCTGATGAAATATTTTAGGTTGTATGATCAATTTAATTTTTTTTTTAATGTAGTAGTTTTTCAGTAAGGACACTCGATAACCTAAAAGTGTTTGATTCAAAACTTTTACCTTGAGCATCGATATTGTTAGCAGAATTTCAAAAGGATCGTTTGTGAGTGCTGGCGTATCTGATGAAATAATTTAGGTCGTATGATCAATTTAATTTATTTTTTTAATGCAGTAGTTTTTCAGTAAGGACACTCGATAACCTAAAAGTGTTTGATTCAAACTTTTACCTTGAGAATCGATGTTGTTAGAAGAATTTCAAAAGGATTGTTTATGAGTGCTGGCGTATCTGATGAAATAATTTAGGTCGTATGATAAATTTAATTTTTTTTTTTAATGCAGTAGTTTTTTAGTAAGGACACTCGAGACAACACGCACACAGAGAGAACACACACACACAGATACGAAACACATAGAGACGACACATCCACAGAGATGACACACGCATTGAGACGACACACACACAGACAGGATACACAATACAGAAATTTAATTCAGGAAATTATGAAAAAAAAATTTAGACGGGGTTACGTGCGCGCACGTAACCCCGTCTAAATTTTTTTTTTCATCAGATACCGTCTAAATTATTTCATCAGATACGCCAGCACTCATAAGCGATTTTTTTGAAATTCTTCTAACAACATCGATTCTCAAGGTAAAAGTTTGAACCAAACACTTTTAGGTTATCGAGTGTCCTTACTGAAAAACTACTGCATTAAAAAAATAAATTAAATTAATCATACGACCTAAATTATTTCATCAGATACGCCAGCACTCACAAACGATCCTTTTTGAAATTCTGCTAACAATATCGATGCTCAAAGTTAACTTCTCAAATAATAAACTCCAGGAGCTAAACACACATGGAAATAAAAAAAAAACTAAGTCTGAAAACCTCAAACAACCAATTAACCACTTTAATCCATGATTTCAGGCAAGTCAAACCACGAGATACTAAAGTTAACTTCTCAAATAATAAACTCCAGGAAACAAACACCCGCGAAAATCTAAAAAACCTAGGTCTGAAAACCCTAAACAGCTAATTAACTATTCTAATTAATGATTTCAGGCACGTAAAAAACCAGAAAATACTAAAGTTAACTTCTCAAATAATAAACCCCAGGAGTCAAAACACACACGAAAACCTAAAAAACCTAGGTCTGAAAATCCCCAAACAGCCAATTAAATATTCTAATTCATGATTTCAGGCATGTCAAACCACGAAATACTAAAGTTAACTTCTCAAATAATAAACCCCAGGAACCTAACACCCACGAAAATCTAAAAAACTATGTCTGAAAACCCAAACAGCTAATTAACTATTCTAATTCATGATTTCAGGCACGTCAAATCACGAAATACTTAAGTTAACTTCTCAAATAATAAACCCCGGGAACCAAACACCCACGAAAATCTAAAAAACGTAGGTCTGAAAACCAAACAGTTAATTAACTATTCTAATTCATGATTTCAGGCACGTCAAACCACGAAATACTAAAGTTAACTTCTCAAATAATAAATTCCAGGAAACAAACACCCACGAAAATCTAAAAAACCTAGGTCTGAAAATCCTAAACAGCTAATTAACTATTCTAATTCATTATTTCAGGCACGTAAAACCACAAAATACTAAAGTTAACTTCTCAAATAATAAACCCCAGGAGTCAAACACACACGAAAACCTAAAAAACCTAGGTCTGAAAATCCCCAAACAGCCAATTAAATATTCTAATTCATGATTTCAGGCAAGTCAAACCACGAAATACTAAAGTTAACTTCTCAAATATAAAGCCCCAGGAACCTAACACCCACGAAAATCTAAAAAACTAGGTCTGAAAACCCAAACAGCTAATTAACTATTCTAATTCATGATTTCAGGCATGTCAAATCACGAAATACTAAAGTTAACTTCTCAAGTAATAAACCAGGAACCAAACACCCATGAAAATCTAAAAACCCTAGGTGTGAAAACCCAAACAGTTAATTAACTATTCTAATTCATGATTTCAGGCACGTCAAACCACGAAATACTAAAGTTAACTTCTCAAATAATAAACTCCAGGAAAGAAACACCCACGAAAATCTAAAAAAACTAGGTCTGAAAACCCTAAACAGCTAATTAACTATTCTAATTCATGATTTCAGGCACGTAAAAGCACAAAATACTAAAGTTAACTTCTCAAATAATAAACCCCAGGAGTCAAACACACACGAAAACCTAAAAAACCTAGGTCTGAAAATCCCCAATCTGCCAATTTTTTATTCTAATTCATGATTTCAGGCAAGTCAAACCACGAAATATTAAAGTTAACTTCTCAAATAATAAACCCCAGGAACCTAAAACCCACGAAAATCTAAAAAATCTAGGTCTGAAAACCATAAACAGCTAATTAACTATTCTAATTCATAATTTCAGGCACGTAAAACTACAAAATACTAAAGTTAACTTCTCAAATAATAAACCCCAGGAGTCAAACACACACGAAAACCTAAAAAAACCTAGGTCTGAAAATCTCCACAAACAGCCAATTAAATATTCTAATTCATGATTTCAGGCAAGTCAAACCATGAAATACTAAAGTTAACTTCTCAAATAATAAACCCCAGGAATCTAACACCCACGAAAGTCTAAAAAACTAGGTCTGAAAACCCAAACAGCTAATTAACTATTCTAATTCATGATTTCAGGCACGTCAAACCACGAAATACTAAAGTTAACTTCTCAAATAATAAACTCCAGGAACAAACACCCACGAAAATCTAAAAAAACTAGGTCTGAAAACCCTAAACAGCTAATTAACTATTCTAATTCATGATTTCAGGCACGTAAAACCACAAAATACTAAAGTTAACTTCTCAAATAATAAACCCCAGGAGTCAAAACACACACGAAAACCTAAAAAACCTAGGTCTGAAAATCCCCAAACAGCCAATTAAATATTCTAGTTCATGATTTCAGGCAAGTCAAAACCACGAAATACTAAAGTTAACTTCTCAAATAATAAGCCCCAGGAACCTAACACCCACGAAAATCTAAAAAACTAGGTCTGAAAACCCAAACAGCTAATTAACTATTCTAATTCATGATTTCAGGCATGTCAAATCACGAAATACTAAAGTTAACTACTCAAATAATAAACCAGGAACCAAACACCCACGAAAATCTAAAAAACCTAGGTCTGAAAACCCAAACAGTTAATTAACTATTCTAATTCATGATTTCAGGCACGTCAAACCACGAAATACTAAAGTTAGCTTCTCAAATAATAAACTCCAGGAAACAAACACCCACGAAAATCTAAAAAACCTAGGTCTGAAAACCCTAAACAGCTAATTAACTATTCTAATTCATGATTTCAGGCACGTAAAACCACAAAATACTAAAGTTAACTTCTCAAATAATATTCCCCAGGAGTCAAACACACACGAAAACCTAAAAAACCTAGGTCTGAAAATGCCCAATCAGCCAATTAAATATTCTAATTCATGATTTCAGGCAAGTCAAACCACGAAATACTAAAGTTAACTTCTCAAATAATAAACCCCAGGAACCTAAAACCCACGAAAATCTAAAAAATGTAGGTGTGAAAACCCTAAACAGCTAATTAACTATTCTAATTCATAATTTCAGGCACGTAAAACCACAAAATACTAAAGTTAACTTCTCAAATAATAAACCCCAGGAGTCAAACACACACGAAAACCTAAAAAACCTAGGTCTGAAAATCCCCAAACAGCCAATTAAATATTCTAATTCCTGCATTCAGGCAAGTCAAACCATGAAATACTAAAGTTAACTTCTCAAATAATAAACCCCAGGAATCTAACACCCACGAAAGTCTAAAAAACTAGGTCTGAAAACCCAAACAGCTAATTAACTATTCTATTTCATGATTTCAGGCACGTCAAATCATGAAATACTAAAGTTAACTTCTCAAATAATAAACCCTGGGAACCAAACACCCACGAAAATCTAAAAAACCTAGGTCTGAAAACCCTAAACAGCTAATTAACTATTCTAATTCTAATCATGGTTTCAGGCACGTAAAACCACAAAATACTAAAGTTAACTTCTCAAATAATAAACCCCAGGAGTCAAACACACACGAAAACCTAAAACCTAGGTCTGAAAATCCCCAAACAGCCAATTAAATATTCTAATTCATGATTTCAGGCAAGTCAAACCACGAAATACTAAAGTTAACTTCTCAAATAATAAACCCCAGGAACCTAACACCCACGAAAATTTAAAAAACTAGGTCTGAAAACCCAAACAGCTAATTAACTATTCTAATTCATGATTTCAGGCATGTCAAATCACGAAATACTAAAGTTAACTTCTCAAATAATAAACCCCGGGAACCAAACACCCACGAAAATCTAAAAAACGTAGGTCTGAAAACCCAAACAGTTAATTAACTATTCTAATTCATGATTTCAGGCACGTCAAACCACGAAATACTATAGTTAACTTCTCAAATAAAAAACTCCAGGAAACAAACACCCACGAAAATCTAAAAAACCTAGGTCTGAAAACCCTAAACAGCTAATTAACTATTCTAATTCATGATTTCAGGCACGTAAAACCACAAAATACTAAAGTTAACTTCTCAAATAATAAACCCCAGGAGTCAAACATACACGAAAACCTAAAAAACCCTAGGTCTGAAAATCCCCGAACAGCCAATTAAATATTCTAATTCATGATTTCAGACAAGTCCAACCACGAAATACTAAAGTTAATTTCTCAAATAATAACCCCAGGAACCTAACACCCACGAAAATCTAAAAAACTAGGTCTGAAAACCCAAACAGCTAATTAACTATTCTAATTCATGATATCAGGCACGTCAAACCACGAAATACTAAACACCCATGAAAATCTAAAAAAAAAACCTAGGTCTGAAAACCCTAAACAGCTAATTAACTATTCTAATTAATGATTTCAGGTACATAAAACCAGAAAATACTAAAGTTAACTTCTCAAATAATAAACCCCAGGAGTCAAACACACACACGAAAACCTAAAAAACCTAGGTCTGAAAATCCCCAGACATCCAATTAAATAGTCTAATTCATGATTTCAGGCATGTCAAACCACGAAATACTAAAGTTAACTTCTCAAATAATAACCCCAGGAACCTAACACCCACGAAAATCTAAAAAACTATGTCTGAAAACCCAAACAGCTAATTATAATTAACTATTCTAATTCATGATTTCAGGCACGTCAAATCACGAAATACTAAAGTTAACTTCTCAAATAATAAACCCCAGGAACCTATCACCCACGAAAATCTAAAAAACTAGGTCTGAAAACCCAAACAGCTAATTAACTATTCTAATTCATGATTTCAGGCACGTCAAATCACGAAATACTAAAGTTAACTTCTCAAATAATAAACCCCTGGAACCAAACACCCACGAAAATCTAAAAAACCTAGGTCTGAAAACCCTAAACAGCCCCTTTTTCGCAAATAGACTTTTTTTTTGGTAAGGATTTAACACCATAAGTCAATCAATTCTAGACAATATGCAAGGTACCTTCAGCCTAGAGGTTATTAGTGTTTGACAATTTTTGATTCAGAAACATGCGCGGCTTGGATGTATCTTTAGTAAAAAACATTATTTATACGAAGAACAGGATTTTCTTACCCTATGGCTGATACCAGTATTTTTTACAGAAGGCACAATAAACCTTTTGAATGCGTAATGTGACGATCAAAAGTTTTGGCACTGAAAGGTGTTGGCTCAGAAACCCGTCTGGTTGCATTACACAATCTCGTCCATGGTTCCAAATGTAACGTGTTTGATCGCTTTATAGGTCCATTAACTTGATACGCTTCAGTGGTTCCTGTGGCCGTACGCAAAATGGTTCCTAGGGCCGTACGCAAATCCATACGACGCATTCTACTCATGCGGGTTCAAAAATACCAATGGCACTTGCTTGCGAGTGGTGGAACACTCCGAAACTTGACATTTTATTATATATTTGGTGTTTCATGCAAGAAAATGCATGTTCCACAAAGTTTGAGGTGTAGTTTTCCGCTCAAATAGAAATGCCTAGAAGCCATAGAATGTTTTCATAACAAACTAACACGATTAGTTACAAAAAAATGGCAGAGTTAAAAAAAATGGCAAAACTATATGAGTCTTGAACAGTCTTGGAAAGTATAAACAAAATCAAATTGAATATTAGATATACGTATAATGATATTAATTGTTGACAGATCCATCAGTTCAAGATTTTTTTACTGTAATTTTTATTTTCATTTTCAATGCTGTAAAAACTGGAAAATAATTTATTTGTAATATACGAGTAATTCGTTTTCAATGAAGCACCAATGACGCAGAAGGCTTTAGGTTTTTACAGTTGAAGAAGGGGGCAGTATCCAAATTTTGTTTGTAGACGAACTATATTTGTCTTGACCAATCTTGAAAAGAACTAATAAATTAAACTGAATATTTAATGCATAATGATATTAATTGCTAAAAGCTCATCAGTTCAAAATTTTGCTATAATTTTAATATTTATTTTCAATATTAAGTACAAAAGAAAACATTAGTAATATAATTCGTTTTCAGTAAAGCGCCAATGACGCAGTAGGTTTTAGGCTTCTGCAGTGAGACGATACCCAAACTCTTGTCTGTAGTTATTTTTATTCGATTCAAACTTGATTTGCATATTCAATTTAAGTTTCACTCGTTTTAAGATTTATTTATTCATTTACGTTAATGTATATTGTATGTTTGTTCGCATTGATTGTTATTTAATTTCTGTTCGTTTTAAGTTTCATTTATACTTTAATAGCAAAATATTTGTTTTCGTTTTAAGCTTGATTTTCATATTCAATCTAAGCATTACTCGCTTTAAGATCTACTCGTATTGACTTTTTTCAAAGTCAATACGATTACCTCTTTGATAAAAACCTTATATATGAACAATAGACAGCTTGTATAACTTGTGGACAGCGAATGACAACAATGAATGGATTGAAAAAATAGGTCCAATAAGGGGGTTTAGACCATTTCACTTGCTGACACAAAGGGACTGTTTGGAATTGACCTTAATAGGAATTTGTGTGCCAAAGCAATTTTGCATCTATCACAGAGTATGTATTTTAACCTTATAATTGGACAATTATGATAGATTTTCTATGTGTTCTTCCCATACAAAACCCCTTCCCATAAGTTATAAACCCCCCTTAATAAGTTATGCCCCAGGGCATTACTTACAACGCCTACCCCTGGGCCCTGGTGGGCTGTGTCGACACCGGAGTTTTTTTGTCATCAGAACTTTGAACTATTTTAACAAAATGTCTATCTCAAAATTTTTATCAAAATTTTTTGGCCGTGGAGGAGGGAGAGGGACTAGTTGCCCTTCAGTCTCTTTTGACTCTTAAAAAGTGAACAAGAACTTTCAATTTTCAATCAAATGAGCCCTCTCTAAAGTTTATACGAGCATCCCTTCCATAAGAAATAATATGAAGGATTCGGAGAATCCTTAAATTACATCCCTTGCCCTGGGGGCTTTGGGGGAGTTGTAATCCTCAAAGACCTAATTTCCAGAACTTAAAACTACGTTTAATAAAATGGCTGTCTTAAAATTTTGATTGGATGTGTTTGGTGAAAAGATGGGCGTGAGAGGGGGGTTAGTTGCCCTCAAATCACTTTCGACTATTACAAAGGGCACTAGCCCTTGGAATTTCCAATCGAATGAGCCTTTTTTTAAGTTTATGCGACACCGCCTTCTATAAAAACCTTATATGCCCCCAGGGCATAACTTAAAACCCTTGCCCTGAGGGTTGTGGGGTATTGTCCTCCTCAAAAACATATTTTCTATCTAGAAATCAACTACGCCGAACAAAATGGCTATCTCAAAATTTGATTGGATGTGTTTGGGGGAATGATGGGCGTGGGGGGGGGCTACTTGCCCTCCAATCACTTTCGACTATTAAAAAGGGCACTAGCCCTTTGAATTTCCAATTGAATGTGCCTGTTTTGAAGTTTCTACGACAACACCTTCTATAAAAACCTAATATGCCCCCAGGGCATAACTTAAAACTCTTGCCCTGAGGGTTGTGGGGGAGTGTCCTCCTCAAAAACATATTTTCTATCTGGAAATCAACTACACTGAACAAAATGACTATCTCAAAAGTTTGGTTCGATGTGTTTGGGGAAATAATGGGCGTGGGGGGGGGGCTAGTTGCCCTCCAATCAGTTTTGACTATTAAAAAGTGTACTATCCCTTTGACTTTTCAATCGAATGAGCCTTTTTCGAAGTTTCTATGACAACGCCTTCAATAAAAACCTTATATGCCCCCAGGGCATAACTTAAAACCCTTGCCCTGAGGGTTTTGGGGGATTGTCCTCCTCAAAAAACATGTTTTCTATCTGAAAATCAACTACGCTGAACAAAATGGCTATCTCAAAATTTTGATTACATGTGTTTGGGGGAGTGATGGGTGTGGGGAGGGGGGGCTAGTTGCCTTCCAAACACTTTCGACTATTAAATAGGGCACTATCCCTTTGAATTTCCAATCGAATGAGCCTTTTTTGAAGTTTCTACGACAACGCCTTCTATAAAAACCTTATATGCCCCCAGGGCATATCTTAAACCCTTGCCCTGAAGGTTCTGGGAGAGTGCCCTCCTTAAAAACATATTTTCTATCTGGAAATCAACTATGCTGAACAAAATGGCTATCTCAAAATTTTGATTGGATATGTTTGGGGAAATGATGGGCGTGGGGGGGGGGCTAGTTGCACTCCAATCACTTTCGACTATTAAAAAGGGCACTAGCCCTTTAATTTCCAATCGAATGAGCATGTTTTGAAGTTTCTACGACAACGGCTTCTATAAAAACCTTATATTCCCCCAGGGCATAACTTAAAACCCTTGCCCTGAGGGTTGTTGGGGAGTTTCCTCCTCGAAAATATAGTTTCTATATGAAAATCAACTACGCTGAACAAAATGGCTATCTGAAAATTTTTATTGGACGTGTTTGGGAAATGATGGGCCTGGGGGGAAGGGGGTTAGTTACAATCCAATCACTTTCAACTATTAAAAAGGGCACTAGCCCTTTATTTTCCAATCGAATGAGCATGTTTTGAAGTTTCTACGACAACACCTACTATAAAAACCTTATATGCCCCCAGGACATAACTTAAAACCCTTGCCCTGAGGGTTTTGGGGAGTATCCTCCTCAAAAATATATTTTCTATCTGGAAATCAACTACGCTGAACAAAATGGCTATCTCAAAATTTTGATTGGATGTGTTTGGGGGAATGATGGGCGTGGGGGGGGGGGCTAGTTGCCCTCCAATCATTTTCGACTATTAAAATGGGCACTAGCCCTTTAATTTCCAATCGAATGAGCCTGTTTTGAAGTTTCTACGACAACGCTTTCTATAAAAACCTTATATGCCCCCAGGGCATAACTTAAAACCCTTGCCCTGAGGGTTGTGGGGAAGTGTCCTCCTCAAAAATATATTTTCTATCTGGAAATCAACTACGCTGAACAAAATGGCTATCTGAAAATTTTGATTGGATCTGTTTGGGGAAATGATGGGCGTGGGGGGGAGGGGGGCTAGTTACACTCCAATCACTTTCGACTATTAAAAAGGGCACTAGCTCTTTAATTTCCAATCGAATGAGCCTGTTTTGAAGTTTCTACGACAACGCCTTCTATAAAAACCTAATATGCCCCCAGGGCATAACTTAAAACTCTTGCCCTGAGGGTTGTGGGGAAGTGTCCTCCTCAAAAATATATTTTCTATCTGGAAATCAACTACGCTGAACAAAATGGCTATCTGAAAATTTTGATTGGATCTGTTTGGGGAAATGATGGGCGTGGGGGGGGGGGGCTAGTTGCCCTCCAATCACTTTCGACTATTAAAAAGGGCACTAGCCCTTTGAATTTCCAATTGAATGTGCCTGTTTTGAAGTTTCTACGACAACGCCTTCTATAAAAACCTAATATGCCCCCAGGGCATAACTTAAAACTCTTGCCCTGAAAGTTGTGGGGGAGTGTCCTCCTCAAAAACATATTTTCTATCTCGAAATCAACTACACTGAATAAAATGACTATCTCAAAAGTTTGGTTCTATGTGTGTTGGGGAAATAATGGGCGGGGGGGGCTAGTTGCCCTCCAATCACTTTCGACTATTAAAAAGTGTACTATCCCTTTGACTTTCCAATCGAATGAATCTTTTTTGAAGTTTCTATGACAACGCCTTCAATAAAAACCTTATATGCCCCCAGGGCATAACTTAAAACCCTTGCCCTGAGGGTTTTGGGGGATTGTCCTCCTCAAAAACATGTTTTCTATCTGAAAATCAACTACGCTGAACAAAATGGCTATCTCAAAATTTTGATTGGATGTGTTTGGGGGAATGATGGGCGTGGGGGGGGCTAGTTGCCCTCCAATCACTTTCGACTATTAAAAAGTGTACTATCCCTTTGACTTTCCAATCGAATGAATCTTTTTTGAAGTTTCTATGACAACGCCTTCAATAAAAACCTTATATGCCCCCAGGGCATAACTTAAAACCCTTGCCCTGAGGGTTTTGGGGGATTGTCCTCCTCAAAAACATGTTTTCTATCTGAAAATCAACTACGCTGAACAAAATGGCTATCTCAAAATTTTGATTGGATGTGTTTGGGGGAATGATGGGCGTGGGGGGGGGCTAGTTGCCTTCCAAACACTTTCGACTATTAAAAAGGGCACTATCCCTTTGAATTTCCAATCGAATGAGCCTTTTTTGAAGTTTCTACGACAACGCCTTCTATAAAAACCTTATATGCCCCCAGGGCATATCTTAAAACCCTTGCCCTGAAGGTTCTGGGAGAGTGTCCTCCTTAAAAACATATTTTCTATCTGGAAATCAACTATGCTGAACAAAATGGCTATCTCAAAATTTTGATTGGATGTGTTTGGGAAATGATGGGCGTGGGGGCGGCTAGTTGCACTCCAATCACTTTCGACTATTAAAAAGGGCACTAGCCCTTTAATTTCCAATCGAATGAGCATGTTTTGAAGTTTCTACGACAACGGCTTCTATAAAAACCTTATATTCCCCCAGGGCATAACTTAAAACCCTTGCCTGAGGGTTGTTGGGGAGTTTCCTCCTCGAAAATATAGTTTCTATATGAAAATCAACTACGCTGAACAAAATGGCTATCTGAAAATTTTTATTGGACGTGTTTGGGAAATGATGGACGTGGGGGGAAGGGGGTTAGTTACAATCCAATCACTTTTGACTATTAAAAAGGGCACTAGCCCTTTATTTTCCAATCGAATGAGCATGTTTTGAAGTTTCTACGACAACACCTACTATAAAAACCTTATATGCCCCCAGGACATAACTTAAAACCCTTGCCCTGAGGGTTTTGGAGAGTATCCTCCTCAAAAATATATATTTTCTATCTGGAAATCAACTACGCTGAACAAAATGGCTATCTCAAAATTTTGATTGGATGTGTTTGGGGGAATGATGGGCGTGGGGGGGGGCTAGTTGCCCTCCAATCATTTTCGACTATTAAAATGGGCACTAGCCCTTTAATTTCCAATCGAATGAGCCTGTTTTGAAGTTTCTACGACAACGCCTTCTATAAAAACCTTATATGCCCCCAGGGCATAACTTAAAACCCTTGCCCTGAGGGTTGTGGGGAAGTCCTCCTCCAAAAATATATTTTCTATCTGGAAATCAACTACGCTGAACAAAATGGCTATCTGAAAATTTTGATTGGATCTGTTTGGGGAAATGATGGGCGTGGGGGGGAGGGGGGCTAGTTACACTCCAATCACTTTCGACTATTAAAAAGGGCACTAGCTCTTTAATTTCCAATCGAATGAGCCTGTTTTGAAGTTTCTACGACAACGCCTTCTATAAAAACCTTATATGCCCCCAGGGCATAACTTAAAACCCTTGCCCTGAGGGTTGTGGGGGAGTATCCTCCTCAAAAATACATTTTCTATCTGGAAATCAACTACGCTGAACAAAATGGCTATCTCAAAATTTTGATTGGATGTGTTTGGGGAAATGATGGGCGTGGGGGGGAGGGTAGTTGCACTCCAATCACTTTCGACTATTAAAAAGGGCACTAGCCCTTTAATTTCCAATCGAATGAGCCTGTTTTGAAGTTTCTACGGCAACGCCTTCTATAAAAACCTTATATGCCCCCAGGGCATAACTTAAAACCCTTGCCCTGAGGGTTGTGGGGGAGTTTTCTCCTCAAAAAATATATTTTCTATTGGGAAATCAACTACGCTGAACAAAATGGCTATCTCAAAATTTTGATTGGATGTGTTTGGGGGAATAATGGGCGTGGGGGGGGGGCTAGTTGCCCTCCAATCACTTTCGACTATTAAAAAGGGCACTAGCTTTTTGAATTTCCAGTCGAATGAGCCTTTTTTTGAAGTTTCTACGACAATGCCTTCTATAAAAACCTCATATGTCTACAGGGTATAACTTAAAACCCTTGCACTGAGGGTTGTTGGGGAGTGTCCTCCTCAAAAATATATTTTCTATCTGGAAATCAAACTACGCTGAACAAAATAGCTATCTCAAAATTTTGATTGGATGCGTTTGGGGAAATGATGGGCGTGGGGGAGGGGGCTAGTTACACTCCAATCACTTTCGTATATTAAAAAGGGTGCTAGCCCTTTAATTTCCAATCAATTGAGCCTGTTTTGAAGTTTCTACGACAATGCCTTCTTTAAAAACCTTATATGCCCCAAGGGCATAACTTAAAACCCTTGTCCTGAGGGTTGTGGGGGAGTATCCTCCTCAAAAATATATTTTCTATCTGGAAATCAACTACGCTGAACAAAATGGCTATCTCAAAATTTTGATTGGATATGTTTGGGGGAATGATGGGCTTGGGGGGGGCTAGTTGCCCTCCAATCATTTTCGACTTAAAAAGGGCACTAGAACTCTCGACTTCCAATCGAATGAGCCCCCTTTGAAGTTTCTACGACGACCCCTTCCGTATGAAGTGCCTGTGGGGAAAAAAAAAAAATAATAAACAATAATAAAACATTGGAGCCGTATGGCCTTTACTATAGGCAACGCTAAAGCGTTGCCTCTGATAAACCAAACTCATTCACTCTTCCTACTCTTTTCTTACCTTTCAATACTACTCAATCCTCCCGATTAAAAAAAAGTACCCACAAAACAAACCCAACAAAACTTTTTAATCTAATTTTAAACTGAAACTGTTTTTCTGGCTCTCTAATGCTCTCCGGGAAACCATTCCACAAATTAACTGCATAATTTCTAATTACAAAACTAGATCGACTCGTACTCTTTACTTCTGAGACTAAGCTTCCACGACCTCTAGTCCTATGCTGACGATAATCTGAATTAAAATTTAAAAAATCGGTAAAATATTCAGGAGATAATCTATTAAGCACTTGGTAAGTAAACACTCCCGCCTGATGGTCCCTGATCTGATGAATATTTAAAATTCTAAAACTCATAAAACATTCACGCGAATGCTCATATTGAATAAACTCACCCAGTACTCGAAGTGCCTTATTCTGAAGAATCTGCAGTCTTTTCATAATTGAAGAAAAATTAAATGCATAATTACAGCAACCATAAACCATAAAATGATGAAAAACAGTATGATATGCATTTCTTAAAACAGTTAAAGGTAACACATGTTTCAAACGCCGCATCACTCCAAGACCTCGTGCAAGTTTAGAAGAAATCATATCTATGTGTTTCTTCCAACTAAAATTATTATCAATATAAAATCCCAAATATTTATTTTCAAAAACCTGTGAAAGCGACAAATTTTCAAATACTATAGATGCAGTATTTGCAATTTTTCCTATCCTACTAAAAATCATATAGTTTGTCTTAGAAGTATTAACAGCAAGGTAACTCAAGGAGGTAAACACCAAAAGGTTTTCCAGCGTTCGGTTTGCTTTATCCACTAGTTCTTCCAGTGACCGTGCAAATATCGTCAAAGCAGTATCATCTGCAAATGCTGTAACAGTTGCTTCAGGCATGTAGAGCCTCAGAGTATCGACGTATACGAGAAAGAGTAACGGAGCCAGGACCGAGCCCTGTGGAACTCCGCATTTTACAGGATAGAATCCACTAACGATGTCACCTAACATTACTTAGTTGACCTTCCATACAAATATGATTTAAACCAATCCAAGGAAACATCTTTTATCCCAGACTAGACAGGCGACACAGCAACAATTCAAAATCCACAGTGTCAAAGGCTGTTTTGAAGTCGACAAAGATCGTTAAAGGAATAAAACCTTTTTTCTAGAGCTCCATTGACTACATCCAGAAGATGGTGATAAGCATGGCTAGTAGAACGTTTACTGCGAAATCTGAATTGGCTGTAACACAATATTCCTAGTTTATCCTAATATTCATAAAGTCTCCTGTGGATTATCTTTTCATAGAAATTTAGAAAAAATAGGCAATAACGAAATCGGTCGCCAATTCGATAGTTCTTGTTTGTTGCCTCCTTTATACAATGGTATTACCTTTGCCAGTTTAAGACCACTAGGGAATTCACCGGTCTGGAGTGATAGATTTATCAAATGAAATAAACAAGGTAATATATAAACTAGGATAGCATGTACAGTCCTAAGGCTAAGTCCATCCATTCCGGTCGAGTTGGACTTCAGTCCTTTAACTGTGCTCTTGATCTCCTTTGCTGTGCACTTCTTGAACGAAAAACTACGCTCTTCGCCTCAATTTTTAATAAAGGACTTTTTCCAGTTGTCTTCCAGACTTTAGTTACTACTTCCTTAATACAGTGCCAATGTCGGTGAAATATTTTCCAAATTCATCTGCCATTCCCGTTTACAGTGATTTCACTTCCATTCACCAACAGACTCTTTACTCTATCATTATCATTAGTCTTCCCTTTTAAAACCTCATTTGTTAGTCGTCAGGTCCCTTTTGCATCACCACTTTTACAGTAAAAAGCAGAAGTATAATATACTTTTTTCTCACTGCGACGCGTATGGTTAATTTTGTTTATCACTCGCTTAAATTCATCAAACAAAACTCACATTTTTCCGGGCTCTGTAAATGTTCTTCAAAAAGCTTGTTTCGCATTTCCATCATTTCAAGCAATTCTGTGGTCACCCATGGCTTTCTTGGCTCATTTTTCTTTTTCCTCATTTTCTTTAGAGGACAAGAGGCCTCATGTACCGGTAAGAGAATACTCATAAACCTGTCGAGCGCTGTGGTTGCATTTTGCTCTTAGCTAACTTCATCCCATGCTATAGTACTAACTTGCTCTTTCAGCTTTCTCAAGTTATTATCTCTCATATCTCTATAAACTCTCTTACTTAGGTTTTTAGCCCAAGTTTTAGTAAGTTTTGCCCCGAGGGTATATAAGGTTTTTATGTAAGGGAAGGTCGTATAAACTTCAGAGGTCGCTCATTTGATTGGAAATTGATAGTTCTAGTCACATTTTTATGAGTCAAAAGGATTTGGAGGGTATCTACCCCCCCCCCCCCCCCCCTCCCCACACACACACCCTATTTTCTGCAAATGCATCTGATCAAAATTTTGATATTGCCAGTTTGTTTGAAATATAGTCCAACGACCAAACAACAAAACCTTTCGGGGTCAACATACCCCCCCCCTAGAGCCCCGGGGGAAGGGTTGTAACTTATGATTTGGGCACATATAAAGTTTTTATGGAAGAAGTAGTCGTATAAACTTCGGAGGGAACTCAAATGATTACAAATTGAAAGTTCTAATTATCTTTTTAAGATTCAAAAGTGATCCGATTGCAATTATCAACCCTCTCAACCCCTTGTCAACCTTCTTTTCCCCAAATGCGTCCGATTGAATTTTTATTTAGCCATTTTGTTCAAAATTTTGAACAAAATGGGGGGGGGGGGCAAGTGTTGTTAATTATGCCTCGGGGGTATATAAGTTTTTATGGAAGGGATGGTAGTATAAATAGTTCAAAGATGAAATAACAAAAACTCAGGGGTCACTATAGCCCCCCAGAGCCCGGTGGAAGTGTTGTAAGTTATGCCCCGGGGGCAGATAATGTTTTTTGTAAGGGTTGGTCGTATAAACATCAGAGGTGGCTCATTTGTTTGGAAATTGAAATTTCTGTTTACCTTTTTAAAAGTCATCAAAAGTGATCGGTGGGCATATGCCTCCCCCACCCTCTATTCCCCAAATGCACCCGATCAAAATTTTGAGATAGCCATTTTGTTTGAAATATTCCAACGATCGGATGACAAAACTTCGTGTTCCACCCCCCCCTCCCCCCCCCCCCCCCCCCGCAAAAAAAGGTAAATAAATCTTAAAACGAGTGAAAATTAAATTGAATTTGCAAATTAAGCTTATTGGCGCTTTACTGAAAACTATATGTGTCTTGAACAGTCTTGGAAAGTACAAATAAAATAAAACTGAATATTTGATATATAATTATATCAGTTGTTGAAAGATAATCAGTTCAAGATTTTGTTTCGCTGTAATTTTCAGTTTCAATGCTCTAATAACTGGAAAAGAAAATGTTTCTAATATAATTTGCTTTCAGTGAAGCGTCAATGACGGAGTAGGCGTTAGACTTTTACAGCTAAGGAAGGGGGCAGTATCCAAACTCTTGTTTGTAGTTAAACTATATTTGTCTTGAATAGTCTTGGAAAGAACTTATAAAATTAAACTGAATATTTGATCAGTAATGATATTAATTGCTGAAAACTCACCCTCTCCAAAATTTAACTGTACTCTAATTTTTAACAAATAAACTTTCAAATGGGGATAAATCCATTTATTTAGACAGTGAAAAAACAGGTACAAAAGTCCAGATATTTCGGTCACATATACAGCGACTGTCTTTAGTAGAAATACTAAAATAATAAAATTGAAACTAGCATATTTATATACAACAAAATAAATAACTTTTCGGGTCATTCACAAAATAATGAACTTCCAGATTATTCACTGGATTATTTTCAGAGAGAGTTCATTGACAAAGTTCATTCAAAGTTCTTGATGTAAATTTTCTTCTTTAATCTTGCCCAAATGTAAAACAAATTTCAAATGAAAGTGGTAAAGCCTTCCTTGTCTTCTAATTGCAAACCAAATGTTGAGTTTATAGATGTTTACTGGGTTGGCCTCATTTCCCCATATATACGACGTATTTTCGACATAACACCTTTAAATTAGGTGTTGTTTTCTTAGACCACACTGCCGTTCTAAGACGAACAAATAAACTTTCAAATGGGGATAAATCTATTTATTTAGACAGTGAAAAAACAGGTACAAAAGTCCAGATATTTCGGTCACATATACAGTGACCGTCTTCAGTAGAAATACTAAAATAATAAAATTGAAACTAGCATATTTATATACAACAAAATAAATAACTTTTCGGGTCATTCACAAAATAATGAACTTCCAGATTATTCACTGGATTATTTTCAGAGAGAGTTCATTGACAAAGTTCATTCAAAGTTCTTGATGTAAATTTTCTTCTTTTAATCTTGCCCAAATGTAAAACAAATTTCCAATGAAAGTGGTAAAGCCTTCAGTATATTCTAATTGAAAACCAAATGTTGAGTTTATAGATGTTTACTGGGTTGGTCTCATTTCCCCATATATACGACGTATTTTCGACATAACACCTTTAAATTAGGTGTGTCTAAATAAATGGATTTATCCCCATTTGAAAGTTTATTTGTTCGTCTTAGAACGGCAGTGTGGTCTAAGAAAACAACACCTAATTTAAAGGTGTTATGTCGAAAATACGTCGTATATATGGGGAAATGAGACCAACCCAGTAAACATCTATAAACTCAACATTTGGTTTGCAATTAGATGACAAGGAAGGCTTTATCACTTTCATTGGAAATTTGTTTTACATTTGGGCAAGATTAAAGAAAAATGTACATCAAGAACTTTGAATGAACTTTGTCAATGATCTCTCTCTGAAAATAATCCAGTGAATAATCTGGAAGTTCACTATTTTGTGAATGACCCGAAAAGTTATTTATTTTGTTGTATATAAATATGCTAGTTTGAATTTTATTATTTTAGTATTTCTACTGAAGACGGTCGCTGTATATGTGACCGAAATATCTGGACTTTTGTACCTGTTTTTTCACTGTCTAAATAAATGGATTTATCCCCATTTGAAAGTTTATTTGTTCGTCTTAGAACGACAGTGTGGTCTAAGAAAACAACACCTAATCTAAAGGTGTTATGTCGTATATATGGGGAAATGAGACCAACCCAGTAAACATCTATAAACTCAACATCTGGTTTGCAATTAGAAGACAAGGAAGGCTTTACCACTTTCATTGGATTTTTTTTTTTACATTTGGGCAAGATTAAAGAAGAAAATTTACATCAAGAACTTTGAATGAACTTTGTCAATGAACTCTCTCTGAAAATAATCCAGTGAATAATCTGGAAGTTCATTATTTTGTGAATGACCCGAAAAGTTATTTATTTTGTTGTATATAAATATGCTAGTTTCAATTGTATTATTTTAGTATTTCTACTGAAGACGGTCGCTGTATATGTGACCGAAATATTTGGACTTTTGTACCTGTTTTTTCACTGTCTAAATAAATGGATTTTTCCCCATTTGAAAGTTTATTTGTTCGTCTTAGAACGGCAGTGTGGTCTAAGAAAACAACACCTAGTTTAAAGGTGTTACGTCGAAAATACGTCGTATATATGGGGAAATGAGACAACCCAGTAAACATCTATAAACTCAACATTTGGTTTGCAATTAGAAGACAAGGAAGGCTTTACCACTTTCATTGGAAATTTGTTTTACATTTGGGCAAGATTAAAAAAGAAAATTTACATCAAGAACTTTGAATGAACTTTGTCAATGAACTCTCTCTGAAAATAATCCAGTGAATAATCTGGAAGTTCATTATTTTGTGAATGACCCGAAAAGTTATTTATTTTGTTGTATATAAATATGCTAGTTTCAATTTTATTATTTTAGTATTTCTACTTAAGATGGTCGATGTATATGTGACCGAAATATCTGGACTTTTGTACCTGTTTTTTCACTGTCTAAATAAATGGATTTATCCCCATTTGAAAGTTTATTTGTTCGTCTTAGAACGGCAGTGTGGTCTAAGAAAACAACACCTAATTTAAAGGTGTTATGTCGAAAATACGTCGTATATATGGGGAAATGAGACCAACCCAGTAAACATCTATAAACTCAACATTTGGTTTGCAATTAGAAGACAAGGAAGGCTTTACCACTTTCATTGGAAATTTGTTTTACATTTGGGCAAGATTAAAGAAGAAAATTTACATCAAGAACTTTGAATGAACTTTGTCAATGAACTCTCTCTGAAAATAATCCAGTGAATAATCTGGAAGTTTATTATTTTGTGAATGACCCGAAAAGTTATTTATTTTGTTGTATATAAATATGCTAGTTTCAATTTTATTCTTTTAGTATTTCTACTGAAGACGGTCGCTGTATATGTGACCGAAATATCTGGACTTTTGTACCTGTTTTTTCACTGTCTAAATAAATGGATTTATCCCCATTTGAAAGTTTATTTGTTCGTCTTAGAACGGCAGTGTGGTCTAAGAAAACAACACCTAATTTAAAGGTGTTATGTCGTATATATGGGGGAAATGAGACCAACCCTGTAAACATCTATAAACTCAACATTTGGTTTGCAATTAGAAGACAAGGAAGGCTTTACCACTTTCATTGGAAATTTGTTTTACATTTGGGCAAGATTAAAGAAGAAAATTTACATCAAGAACTTTGAATGAACTTTGTCAATGAACTCTCTCTGAAAATAATCCAGTGAATAATCTGGAAGTTCATTATTTTGTGAATGACCCGAAAAGTTATTTATTTTGTTGTATATAAATATGCTAGTTTCAATTTTATTATTTTAGTATTTCTACTGAAGACGGTCGCTGTATATGTGACCGAAATATCTGGACTTTTGTACCTGTTTTTTCACTGTCTAAATAAATGGATTTATCCCCATTTGAAGTTTATTTGTTCGTCTTAGATCAGCAGTGTGGTCTAAGAAAACAACACCTAATTTAAAGGTGTTATGTCGAAAATACGTCGTATATATGGGGAAATGAGACCAACCCAGTAAACATCTATAAACTCAACATTTGGTTTGCAATTAGAAGACAAGGAAGGCTTTACCACTTTCATTGGAAATTTGTTTTACATTTGGGCAAAATTAAAGAAGAAAATTTACATCAAGAACTTTGAATGAACTTTGTCAATGAACTCTCTCTGAAAATAATCCAGTGAATAATCTGGAAGTTCATTATTTTGTGAATGACCCGAAAAGTTATTTATTTTGTTGTATATAAATATGCTAGTTTCAATTTTATTATTTTAGTATTTCTACTGAAGACGGTCGCTGTATATGTGACCGAAATATCTGGACTTTTGTACCTGTTTTTTCACTGTCTAAATAAATGGATTTATCCCCATTTGAAAGTTTATTTGTTCGTCTTAGATCGGCAGTGTGGTCTAAGAAAACAACACCTAATTTAAAGGTGTTATGTCGAAAATACGTTGTATATATGGGGAAATGAGACCAACCCAGTAAACATCTATAAACTCAACATTTGGTTTGCAACTAGAAGACAAGGAAGGCTTTACCACTTTCATTGGAAATTTGTTTTACATTTGGGCAAGATTAAAGAAGAAAATTTACATCAAGAACTTTGAATGAACTTTGTCAATGAACTCTCTCTGAAAATAATCCAGTGAATAATCTGGAAGTTCATTATTTTGTGAATGACCCGAAAATTTATTTATTTTGTTGTATATAAATATGCTAGTTTCAATTTTATTATTTTAGTATTTCTACTGAAGACGGTCGCTGTATATGTGACCGAAATATCTGGACTTTTGTACCTGTTTTTTTCGCTGTCTAATAAATGGATTTATCCCCATTTGAAAGTTTATTTGTTCGTCTTAGAACGGCAGTGTGGTCTACGAAAACAACACCTAATTTAAAGGTGTTATGTCGAAAATACGTCGTATATATGGGGAAATGAGACCAACCCAGTAAACTTCTATAGACTCAACATTTGGTTTGCAATTAGAAGATAAGGAAGGCTTTACCACTTTCGTTGGAAATTTGTTTTACATTTGGGCAAGATTAAAGAAGAAAATTTACATCAAGAACTTTGAATGAACTTTGTCAATGAACTCTCTCTGAAAATAATCCAGTGAATAATCTGGAAGTTCATTATTTTGTGAATGACCCGAAAAGTTATTTATTTTGTTGTATATAAATATGCTAGTTTCAATTTTATTATTTTAGTATTTCTACTGAAGACGGTCGCTGTATATGTGACCGAAATATCTGGACTTTTGTACCTGTTTTTTTCACTGTCTAAATAAATGGATTTATCCCCATTTGAAAGTTTATTTGTTCGTCTTAGAACGGCAGTGTGGTCTAAGAATACAACACCTAATTTAAAGGTGTTATGTCGAAAATACTCTAATTTTTATGTCTATTTTTTCAATATTGTAATAAGTACGAAAGAAAATATTTGTAATATAATTCGTTTTCAATAAAGTGCCAATGACGCAGTAGGTTTTAGACTTTTACAGTGAGAGAAGGCAAACTCTTTGTTTGCAGTGGTTTTGTTCGCCATTGTATCTTGTATCTTGAGAGATCCATTGTAATACAAAAATCAATGAACAATTACAAAGTTCTGCTTATTTTTTTAAATGCCCTTGTTCCATCAGAAACATGAACCATATTAATATGGAACTAGATGAGCATTCCTGCAAAACATCAAGTTTACAATATAAAGTTTATTATCCATACTTAAAAAAAAAAAACATGCTTAGGCACAGAGAACAGGAATGTAGTATGAAACTAGCTGATTATTCCAGCATTGGAATCGACATTGGTTTCTGTTTAACGTTTCAAATAAGTTTTAATGCCATGTAGAGCAGAAAAGAAAACATGCGCTCTTCTATATTAAAATCAACTGCATACTAAGAAATAATTTATAAAAGAAACTGTATCGTGCATCGATTTCCTTGGCATTCTAGAAGTAAATATTTTTCTTAAGAAGATTTTCAAGGTTTTCAAAACATAGGCAAAATTGTCGTATGTCTTACTTATTTTCCTTAACATTCCCTCCCCTCCCCCTGGTAAACACAAAAAAAAATTAGACATGAAGATGTGGAATAGCAATAAAGAAGAAAAAAAAGTTGGAATGTAACCTGACTACTAAAAAATTATCACAGAAAAAGAAAAATACAAAAAAGTGTTAATGCTATAAATTCTATATAGGTCATACATTACAAATAGTTTTATCCTGTCTATTAAATATTAAAAATAAGTAAATAATTTGATAGAATAAGTAATCCTGCTTTTAATATACAACTTGTGGTTCCAGAACCATATACCTACACTTCTCCAACCCCTAGTGAAAAGGGGTTGGGGTCGGGGGTGTAATTTTTCATAGGGCAGAGGGGGCTACTACCCCCCCTAAATCTTAATTTTTCCCTCCCCCAGACCCCAATCTTTCCCCCAATCTGAAATTTAGTTTCTCCAAAAATCTTGTCAAAACTAAGCCTGCATAATTGAAGCCTCCACCAAAACAGGGCAATTTTCTTTAGTACATCTTTACCCTTTTTGTTGCTATATGGCTCATTTTTAGTTTTCACTGTGGTTTTGGGAAATTAGCTCCAACTTTGCCCCCCCCCTCCAGAATTTTGATGAAATTATGCTACTGGTTGGGGTATGGATTTAGTGATCTACTAAGAATGTATTTGCCAAACAAGAGCTGGATGACCTCTATTCCGTTTTGATTTAACATACTTGACGAGCTTAATAAATAAGTGCATCACTTCTACAAAAATGGTGAATTATCTGACAAAATAATCATATAAAAAGGAACAAGCCCTGATTGAAAAATAAATACCCAAGCAGGAATTGAACGCTTGACATTCTGATTTTAAATCTAACGCTCTATCCCGTTTCAAACGGACAGGTCTAATATGCTTGGAACAATTTTGCAGAAACCGTACCACAGGAACTCATGGGGGAATCCCGCTTGTAGCTCAAACCTTACGTAACTATTGTGCAACCCTGTCACGTGGTACTTTTTTTTCGCCCGAAACCCCCAAAGCATTCTTTTTTCATTAACTTAGAGGCGGCACACACTTTACGTAATGATTGCACATCCATCACTGGCAGGTAATACCATTTTGACTTTTTTCGCCCAAAAGCCTCAAGACATTTTCTTTTTCGGCTTTTCATTTTTCGCTCGAAACACCTTTCATTTTTTTTCTTGAGTTCTTGACCCCGCCAGGACTCGAAAGGTCATTCCCTTCCAATGGTACAACGCCCCAAGCAAGTCGTCCATGAAACCTTTGCCGATATTTTGTATCTTGAACCATATTCTAAAAATAAACTATTGTATGACACCTGAGATTCCCCATTTTTTGGCACTCGTTAGAACGGCGTGTTCACTGCCAAATTTGGCACACATTTGGAAAAACATCTATTTCCAGAGGACATTTGCTTTCAATGTATTAATAAAGAGGAAATGCGTGTTTAAATTATGTATTTTAATATCTAGATATGAGAGACGCGTCCCAAACAATAAATCTTAAAATCATAGATATTGTAAATAAAAAAAAAATTGACAAACACTAAAACATAAAAAAGACAGCTAAAAAAAAAACGACAAAAAATAAAAGTTGAAAAAAGCCGTATTGGTAATATATGCAAAAAGAACCCTCTATTAAAGAAAACCAGGGCTTCTAGCCTGCAACCACCAGAGGGTAGGGGAGAGGGAGTGCTATTAGATGGAATTTAAGACATATTAAGAGCTTTTAGGGAAATACCCCTTTTTCATTAAGATAAATTCATGGATATTTCACAATATCCTAACAATATTTTCCAGCTCCCACCTAGTAGCCTTCATTTTCAGAGGGTGCATTGATGTGTTTATCTATGGTTATCCTACCTCCCTCCACTAAGGTACCGACCTGCTCGCTGGTCGCCTCCGAGGAAGTGTCCAGGGACCCCCCCCCCCCCCTCGAGCGGTTTCTCTTAATCTAGGGTACATTTTTCACCAAAATATCAAAAGACTTAAAGGATGGGGAAATTCTATTTCGAGAAATTCTTGTTACCATCCACCCCAAGCACTGTGGGGGAGTTTAATCTTTGTCTACCCTTTTTGGGCGACGGAATCCGTCCATCCTACGCGCAGTGGGGAAGTTTGGTCTGTGTCTACTCATTCCTGGGACGGAATCCAGGCTTTGGCTAGGTGATAAAAAGAGGGTAAAAACGGTCTTGCTCGAAATAATTTAAAGGTAGTAATAATAAGGAAATTATCGTTGAGTTTCTACGGCAACCCTCTAAAATCACATAATCCCAGTTTTTCTAGTGCTCAGCTGGCAAGATTCCCACCCTGGCAAAATTCCAGCCATTGATACATTTTTTTTTGGGAAGACCCCTGAATTTCCCTTGATCAGGTCTAATATGAATGACGCAAGTGTATCTCACAAACTAGGCTAAAAGGACCCCATGGACCTCCAGCACGACACACACACATGCGTGTTGCGTATTAACGGCGGTGTATATCTTAAGCAAATTACCTAATGGGAGAGCTTGGAAGATCATCTTGCGAGAAGGGTAGATTTCCAAACCGATAAAAGTATGTTTATGGTCCAAAGCGGAATGGCGCTACGACACTGTTTTCACACTAGCACCAGCTCTCCACAAGACACCTCCCTTTTTTCTTTACTAATGTTTGATACTCTAAGCATTTCACCTCATGATGTTACACTATTACTGCCCCCTGTGACATACCCCTGATATCACCCCACCCCACCCCCCCAAAAAACACTTCTTGTTAAAAATTTTATTTCAAGTCATTCATTTGGGTTTTCAAAAGCAATTCGCGCCATAGTACAGCACTATAACTACTCTAAGACACCCCTCTTCCATTACCCCATCTCCCCACAAAACACTTCAGACATTTCTTCTTAAAATTTTATTTTCAACTCATTCGTTCGGGTTTTTGCTAGCAATTATGCCTACAGTACCACACTATAACTACTCTAAGACACCCCTCTGCCATCCCCTCATCTCCCCACAAACACTTTTCAGGCATTTCTTCTTAAAAATGTTATTTTCAACTCATTCATTCAGGTTTTCGCAAGCAATTCAGCCTATAGTACTACATTACAACTACTCTAAGACACCCCTCTGCCATCGCCCCATCTCCCCACAAAACACTTTTCAGACATTTCGTCTTAAAAATTTTACTTCAAGTCACTCATTCGGGTTTTCGCAAGCAATTCGGTCCCACAGCAACACACTATAACTACTCTAAGACAATCCTCTGTCATCGATGCATCTCCCCAAAAAATACTTTTCAGACATTTCTTGTTAAAATTTTTATTTCAAGTCATTCATTTGGGTTTTCGCAAGCAAATCAGCCTACAGTACTACACTATAATTACTCTAGGACACCCCTCTGTCATCGCCCCACAAAACATTTTTCAGACATTTCTCGTTAAAAATTTGATTTTCAAGTCACAGAATGTAATATGTTTGATACTCTAAGCATTTCACCTCATGATCTTTCACTATTACTGTCCCCTGTGACATACCCCTGACATCACCCCCCCCCCCCAAAAAAAAAAATAAAATAAAATAAAATAAGACGTTTCTTGTTAAAACTTTTATTTCAAGTCATTCATTTGGGTTTTCTCAAGCAATTCGCGCCATAGTACAACACTATAACTACTCTAAGACACCCCTCTGCCATTATTCCATCTCCCTTCAAAATACTTTTCAGACATTGCTCGTTAAAAATTTTATTTTCAAGTCACTCATTTAGGTTTTCGCAAGCAATTCGGTCTACACTACCACACTATAACTCCTCTAAGACACCCCTCTGTCATCGCCTCATCTCCCCAAAAACACTTTTCAGACATTTCTCGTTAAAAGTTTTATTTTCAATTCATTCATTGGGGGTTACGCAAGCAATTCGCGCCATAGTACAGCAGTATAACTTCTCTAAGACACCCCTCTGTCATCCTCCCCATCTCCCCACAAAACACTTCAGACATTTCTTCTTAACAATTTTACTTCAAGTCACTCATTTGGATTTTCGCAAGCAATTCGATCCCACAGTACCACACTATAACTACTCTTAGACACCCCTCTGTCATCACCCCATCTCCCCACAAAACACTTTTCAGACATTTCTTGTTAAAAATTTTATTTCAAGTCATTCCTTTGGGTTTTCGCAAGCAATTCAGCCTACAGTACCACACTATAACTACTCTAAGACACCCCTCTTTCATCGGCCCATCTCCCAAAAAAATGCTTCCGACATTTCTCGTTAAAAATTTATTTTCAACTCATTCATTCGTGGTTTCGCAAGCAATATGCGCCAAACTACAGCACTATAACTACTCTAAGACACCCCTCTGTCATCGCCCCATCTCCCCACAAAACACTTTCAGATATTTCTTGTTAAAAATTTTATTTCAAGTCATTCATTTGGGATTTAGCAAGCAATTTGCGCCATAGTAGAGCACTATAACTACTCTAAGACACCCATCTGTCATCGCCCTATCTCCCCACTAAACACTTTTCAGACATTTCTTGTTAAAAATTTTATTTCAAGTCATTCATTTGGGCTCTCGCAAGCAATTCAGCCTACAGTACCACACTATAGCTACTCTAAGACACCCCTCTGTCATCGCCCCATCTCCCCACAACACACTTTTCAGACACTTCTCGCTAGAAGTTTTATTTTCAAGTTAATTATTTGGGTTTTCGCAAGCGATTCGCGCCATAGTACAGCACTATAACTACTCTAAGACACCCCTCTGTCATCGTCCCATCTCCCCGCAAAAACATTTTTTCAGACATTTCTTGTTAAGAATTTTACTTCAAGTCATTCATTTGGTTTTCGCAAGCAATTCAGCCTACAGTACAGCACTATAGCTACTGTAGGACACCCCTCTGCCATCGCCCCATCTCTCCCAAAAACACTTTCCGGACGTTTCTTCTTAAAAATTTTATTTCAAGTTATTCATTTGGGTTTTTGCAAGCAATTCGGCCCACACTACCACACTATAACTACTCTAAGACACCCGTCTGTCATCGCCCCACCTCCCAAAAGCACTTTTCAGACATTTCTTGTTAAAAATTTCATTTCTAAGTCATTCATTCGGGTTTTCGCAAGCAATTCAGCCTACAGTACCACACTATAACTACTCTAAGACACCCCAACTGCAGCGTCATCATCATTGTAGACGTCTCCTAGCGTTTGAAATACACACACACACACAACACACACACACTCACCCACACACACTCACACACACACACACACACACACACCCACACACACACACACACACACACACACACACACACACACACACACACACACACACACACACACACACACACACAAACACACTAACACACACACACACACACACACACACACACACACACACACTCATACACACACACACACACACACACACACACACACACACACACACACACACACACACACACACACACACACACACACACACACACACACACACACACACACACACACACACACACACACACACACTCACACACACACACACACACACACACACACACACACACACACACACACACACACACACACACACACACACACACACACACACACACACACACACACACACACACACACACACACCACACACACACACACACACACACACACACACACACACACACATACACACACACACACACACACACACACACACACAAGAACACAAAACACACACAAACACAGACATGCACACACAAACTAACAAACACACACACACACGAAACAAAAACACACATGAACACAAAACACGCACAAACAAAAACACACAAACGCACACACAAACAAACAAAAACACACAAACGCACACACACACAAACACAAAAACACGCACACAAACTCACAAACACAAAAAAACACACAAACATACACGCACAAACAAAAAAAGACACGCACACACACACACACACACACAAAAACATACACACATATTTTTTTCATTGAAATACTAGACTTGGAATATTTTCGTTGTGGTCTACATACAGATTGTTAGGTTTTTCTACGTTTAAGTTAGGTTCATTTAACTTGTGTTATTATGAGCGTTCATGATAACCTAAGTTAAATGAACCTTACTTAAACGTTGAGAAACCTAACTTTTTGTATGTAAACCACGACAAAAATAAACAAGTCTAGCATTTCAATGAAAAAAAGTGTGTGTATGTTTTTGTCTGTGTGTGTGTGCGTGTCTTTTTTTGTTTGTGCGTGTGTTTTTGTGTGTTTTTTTTGTGTTTGTGTGTTTGTGAGGTTTTGTGTGTGTTTTAGTTTTATTGTGTGTGTGTTAGTGTGTTTTTGTTTGTGCGTTTTTGTGTTCATGTGTATTTTGTTTGTTTGTGTGTGGGTGTGTGTGTTTATGTCTGTGTTTGTTTGTTTGTGTGTGTGTGTGTTTTTGTGTTCGTGGGTTTTTGTGTGTATGAGTTTGTGTGTGTGTTTTTGTGTGTATGTGTGTGTGTGTTTTGTGTGTTTTTGTTTGTGCGTGTTTTGTGTTCATGTGTGATTTTGTTTGTGTGTTGTTTTTTTTGTGTGTTTGTGTGTGTGTGTGTGTTCGTGTGTTTTTTGTGTGTGTGTTTTTCAAACGCTAGAAGACACCTACAATGAAGATGACGCTGCTGTTGGGTGTCTTAGAGTAGTTTAAAGTGTGGTATTGTAGGCTGAATTGCTTGCGAAAACCCAAATGAATGACTTGGAAATAAAATTTTTAAGAAGAAATGTCTGAAAAGTGTTTTGAGGGGAGATGGGGTGATGGCAGAGGGGTGTCTTAGAGTAGTTATAGTCTGGTACTGTTTGACTGAATCGCTTGCGAAAACCCAATGAATGACTTGAAATAAAATTTTTAACAAGAAATTTCTGAAAAGTGTTTTGTGGTGAAATGTCTGAAAAGTGTTTTGTGGGGAGGTGAGGTGATTGCAGAGAGGTGTCTTGGAGTAGTTATAGTGTGGTACTCTAGGCTGAATTGCTTGTGAAACCCAAATGAATGACTTGAAATAAAAATTTTAACAAGAAATGTCTGAAAAGTGTTTTTTGGGGAGATGGGGTGAGGGTAGAGGGGTGTCTTAGAGTAGTCATAGTGTGGTACTGTAGGCTGAATTGCTTGCGAAAACCCAAATGAATGACTTTAAAAAAAAAATTTTAACAAGAAATGTCTGAAAAAAAATGTTGTTTTTATTTTTTTTGGGGGGGGGGGGTAGATGCCTGGAGTATGTCACAGGGGGAAGTAATAGTGTAATATCATGAGGTGAAATGCTTAGAGTATCAAACATTAGTAAAGAAAAAAGGGGGAAGTCATGTGGAGATCTGGTGCTAGTGTGAAAACAGTGTCGTAGCGCCATTCCGCTCTGGACCATAAGAATACTTTTTATCGGTTTGGACATCTACCCTTCTCGTAAGATGATCTTCCAAGCTTTCCCATTAGGTATTTTTGCTTAAGATATACATTGTCGCTAATACGCAACACGCCTGTGTGTTTTCCCTGCTGGATGTCCATGAGGTCCTTTTAGTCTAGTTTGTGAGATACACTTGCGTCATCCATATTAGATCTGATCACGGGAAATCCAAGGGTTTTCCGGAAAAACAATGTATCAATGCCTGGAATTTTGTCAGGGCGGTAATCTTGCCAGCTGAGCGCTAGAAACTAGGATTATGTGATTTTAGAGGGTTGCTGTAGAAACTCAACGATAATTTCCTTATTTTTACTAGCCTTAAGTTATCTCAAGCAAGACCGTTTTTAGCACAGTTTATAGAATTAGCAGTATGATCATTCTCTATCCCTCCCATTATAAAAACCCGGATAGGGGTGCGAGTGCTCCGGAGAACGTTTTTTGCAGATAGAAACATAGGCGTTATCAGATCTTTTCGCGGGTAGACAAGTCAGATTTCTCTTGGACACGAAACAAGTGGAAACCCGCTATTATGAATAATGCACTTGGTAACCAGCTTTCAGTGATTGACGATAACAGACTAATCCGCTAAGGCAGAAACAAGTGGGAGGAGCTTTTTGTTCGCACCGAGACCGAAGACCAGAAATTATCTGCGATAAGCTTACTGTCTATAAACTGTGGTTTTTAGCCTCTTATTGCCTAGCCGAAGCCCGGATTCCGTCCCAGGAATGAGTAGACACAGACCAAACTCCCCCACTGCGCGTAGGATGGCCGTATTCCGTCCCCAAAAAGAGTAGATACAGATCAAACTCCCCATCAGTTCACGGGGTGGATGGTAACAAGAATTTCTCGAAATACAATATCACCTCGTTTGCGTGTTTTAATATTTTGGTGAAAAATGTACCCTGGGCTAAGAGAAACCACTCGGGGGGGGGAGGACTGGACACTTCTTCAGAGGCGACCAGTGAGCAGGTCGGTACCTTAGTGGAGGGAGGTAGGATAACCATAGATAAACACTTGAAAATTACCGCTTTGCGTAACGATAAAAAACAGCGTTGAGCTGGTGACAGAGAAAACGGTTCCCCTCCCCGGATTCCTCTCCCTTCGTCTTTCCTTAAATTTGACATATTATTCTTTAGCTTTTTAAAGCCACAATAACGCCTAAAAACTACATCTATTATCAATGCGCCCTCTGAAAATGAAGGCTACTAGGTGGGAGCTGGAAAATATTGTTAGGATATTGTAAAATAATCATGAATTTATCTTAATGAAAAGGGGGTATTTCCTTAAAAGCTCTTAATATGTCTCAAATTCCATCTAATAGCACTCCCCCTCCCCTACCCTGTGGGGGTTGCAGGCTAGAAAGCCTGGTTTTCTTTAACAGATGGTTCTTTTTTGGGTATATGATAATATGACATTTTCAACTTTTATTTTTTTATCGTGTTTTTTTAGCTGACTTTTTTATGTTTTATTGCTAGTCAATTTGTTTTTATTTACAATGTCTATGATTTTAAGATTTAGCGTTTGGGACGCCTCTCTCATGCCTAGATGTTTACATAATTTAAACACGCATTTCCCCTTTATTAATACCTTGAAAGCAAATGTCCCCTGGAAATAGATGTTTTTCCAAGTGCGTGCCAAATTTGACAGTAACACGCTGTTTTAACGAGTCCCAAAAAATGGGGAATCTCAGGTGTCATGCAATAGTTTATTTTTAAAATATGGTTCGAGATACGAAATATTGGCGAAGGTTTCATGACGACTTGCTTGGGGCGCTGTACCATTGGAAGGGAATGACCTTTTGAGTCCTGGCGGGATCAAGAACTCTAGAAAAAAAAATTAAAGGTGTATCGGGCTAAAAATGAAAGGCCGAAAGAGAAAATGTCTTAAGGCTTTTGGGCGAAAAATGTCAAATGGTATTATCTGCCAGTGATGGATGTGCAATCATTACGTAAAGTGTGTGCAGCCATTAAGTTAATGAAAAAAGAATGCTTTCTGGTTTCGGGCGAAAAAAGTACCACATGACAGTGTTGCACAATAGTTACGTAAGGTGTGAGCTACAAGCGGGGGTTCCCCCATGGGTTCCTGTGGTACGGTTACGCAAATTTGCGTCAAGCATATTAGACCTGTCTGTTTGAAACGGGGTAAGTCGTATGACGTCATTGGAGTCTTGCCAAGTGTGTTCCCTTTAATAGAACCGGTGAGCGCATTGCGTAGGTGCAAGGGGCTGGTAGCTCCACTTATCTGACCCTTTAAGGGCAATGGGTGTGTCGCGTGGTGTAATATGCGCTTGAAACAGGGGTGTGCACCGTGACGTCGGAGGGAATGCGCTTGAAACAGGGGTTAGGGGTTAGGAGCAACAGTTGTTGTTAAAACTTGTGTATTATACGGACCACATTCCGAGTAATTAGCCTGGACTCTTGCCAAGGATTGGAATCTTGCCAGCTAGAAACAGGTGCGAGGGGCTCACCATATTATTCAGTATTAGACCGAGCATATTCCAGTTTCTACCACCTGGGGATGTGTCTAGACATGATTTCGCCTAGAGACAGGGGCGAGGGTGTGTCCTTTAAATCTTGCCTGGACATGTCAAATCTTGCCTGGGTGGGAATTTCGCCTAGAAACAGGTGTAAGGGACTAGGAATTCCATATATTATTACTACTTTTCTATTATACGGACCACATTCCAAGTAATTATGCCTGGAAATTTCAACAGGGCACGAATTTCGCCTTACATTGTGACATCTGCTCGGCAAATCTTACCTGGTCGGGAATTTCGCCTAAAATTGCGACACCTGGTCGCCAAAAGAGGAAATCGCTGTTAAACATTCTTCTTGAACCTATGGAAGAAAAGAGTAGTCCGCGTGGGTGTCGTAGAACCTGAAATGCCCCAACTACTAATAAATTTGGGTTATAGATTTGCATATTAGGGGGGGGGGTAAAGTATAGCGAGTCTGCATGCAAAATGTGTTTGGTACAAGTATTCTGCATATTAATTAGATAGATAGAGAAGTGTATTTTAAAGCCAAATATACGGCCATGAACATAGTAAAATAACATAAATGAAAGGCACAAATAACAAGCTTTGATCAGCGATCATCATAAAACGCTTAAATGAAACACTACATTAACCTAATAATAGTACTTAATACTTGTAAAAGCGGTCATTGAAAAAAAAAACACTTAACACTTGACATAAATGAAAGGTACAAATAACATAAACTTTGATCAGTGATCATCAGAAAATACTTAAATGAAACACTGCATTTACTTTATGCTGGGACTTTTTTTTCTTTTATTGGTTAACAAAATTTCCAGGTACCTCGCTATTCTTCTTTAATTTTTTTAGTGGCTGTATACCTAGAAAGAATTATTTTCTGACTTCAAACTGTCCAAATATTTCACTTCCCCAGAAAATAGCCCCCCGTGGAAAAGAAGGTTTCCAAATTTGAGAATTTGTTTTGATTTTTTTTTTTTTTTATTTCCGTAGGGTAAAGGAGTTTTTGGTACTTATGTATTATGGGCAACTCACTCAAGTTTACGCTGTTTAAAACTTGAATTGTTAATTTTTTTTTTCAGCTTAGCGCGAGACAAGACAGAGACAAGTGACAGAATATATGGGAAATATATAACTTGGGCTATATATTTGCGCATAAGGGGGGAGGAATAAAGTATTTGGACAGTTTGAATTCAGAAAACAATTCTTTCTTGGTATGGCCACTAAAAAATTACAGAAGAATAAGCGAGGTATCAGGAAATTTTGTTAACTAAAAAGAAGATAACAATAATAATAATCCTGGTATAAAGTAAATGTAATGTTTCATTTAAGCGTTTTTTACAAGTGTTTAATGTTTTTTTTTCAATGACCGTTTTTCCAAGTATTAAGTACTATTATTAGGTTAATGCAGTGTTTCCTCTAAGTGTTTTATGACGATCGCTGATCAAAGTTATGTTATTTGTACCTTTCATTTATGTTATTTTACTATGTTTATGGTCGTATATTTGGCTTTAAAATATGCTTCTCTATCTATATATCTAATATGCAGAATAATTGTACCAAACACATTTTGCATGCAGACCCGCTATAATTTACCCCCTAATATCCAAATCTATAGCCCAAATTTATTACCAAAGTAACGAAGAAACTAACAAAAAACTGGTGTTTTCTCGAATTTTACACAGCGTAAACTTGAGTGAGTGGCGCATAATACACAAGTACCAAAATTCCTTCCCCTTAAGGAAATAAAAAAATGAACTCAAATAAAATTCTCAAATTTGGAAAGCCTTATGTTCCATGGGGGGGGGGATGCCTAGAACCTCCTGATTCAGTGTCAGATGGCAATTTTTTCACTGAGCAGTTTTTTAGACTTGTATTTTAACTTTTGGTTACTATGGGCTGTGGTTTGCTCTTTACTAGGTTGCAGCTACTGCTGCAACCATGAAAAGGCACCAAAAGGAAAATGGAAGAGGGTCAATATTTCCCTTTTTTACTACTAATGTCAAAAACAAAAAACGCCAATAATATTGCATACCAAATGAAAAGGTGGCTTTTCACCAAACACGTCTCATTTATTCATTTAAAAGTGTGGTTTATTGCATGACTTTATTTCTGCTCCTGTTAAGTTTCAATATAGCTCTTGTCTTAAAATAGCCAATTATTTAAAAATGAAAATATTTTTTAAAAGTATATTTATGCAAACTTCTCTTGAGCAAGCAGGTAAATTGTTTGAATTTCCGCCTATACCTGGAATACAAGACAAGTCCTTTTGATGCTAAAAAAAATACCTGTATTATTTGATAATGGGTGATTTTAGTTACATGTAAAATGCAAAAGCATAGATTCTGAAACATTTGAATAGCTTCTTGATTCTATGAAATGTTGTAAAATCCTTTCGATGCTAAAAAAATATCTGTATTAATTGATAATGGAAGATTTTAGTTACATGCAAACTGCAAAAGTATAGATTCTGAAACATTTGAATAGTTTTTTGATTCTGTGAAATAATGTAAAGCCCTTTTGATGCTAAAAAATACCTGTATTATTTGATAATGGGTGATTTTAGTTACATGTAAAATGCAAAAGCATAGATTCTGAAACATTTGAATAGCTTCTTGATTCTATGAAATGTTGTAAAATCCTTTCGATGCTAAAAAAAAATATCTGTATTAATTGATAATGGAAGATTTTAGTTACATGCAAACTGCAGAAGTATAGATTCTGCAACATTTGAATAGTTTTTTGATTCTGTGAAATGTTGTAAAGCCCTTTTGATGCTAAAAAATACCTGTATTATTTGATAATGGGTGATTTTAGTTACATGTAGAATGCAAAAGCATAGATTCTGAAACATTTGAATAGCTTCTTGATTCTATGAAATGTTGTAAAATCCTTTCGATGCTAAAAAAAATATCTGTATTAATTGATAATGGAAGATTTTAGTTACATGCAAACTGCAAAAGTATAGATTCTGAAACATTTGAATAGTTTTTGGATTCTGTGAAATGTTGTAAAGGCCTTTTGATGCTAAAAAATACCTGTATTGTTTGATAATGGGTGATTTTAGTTACATGTAAAATGCAAAAGCATAGATTCTGAAACATTTGAATAGCTTCTTGATTCTATGAAATGTTGTAAAATCCTTTCTATGCTAAAAAAAAATATCTGTATTAATTGATAATGGAAGATTTTAGTTACATGCAAACTGCAAAAGTATAGATTCTGAAACATTTGAATAGTTTTTTGATTCTGTGAAATGTTGTAAAGTCCTTTTGATGCTAAAAAATACCTGTATTATTTGATAATGGGTGATTTTAGTTACATGTAAAATGCAAAAGCATAGATTCTTAAACATTTGAATAGCTTCTTGATTCTATGAAATGTTGTAAAATCCTTTCGATGCTAAAAAAAAATATCTGTATTAATTGGTAATGGAAGATTTTAGTTACATGCAAACTGCAAAAGTATAGATTCTGAAACATTTGAATAGTTTTTTGATTCTGTGAAATGTTGTAAAGTCCTTTTTGATGCTAAAAAATACCTGTATTATTTGATAATGGGTGATTTTAGTTACATGTAAAATACAAAAGCGTAGATTCTGAAACATTTGAATAGCTTCTTGATTCTATGAAATGTTGTAAAATCCTTTTGATGCTAAAAAAATATCTGTATTAATTGATAATGGAAGATTTTAGTTACATGCAAACTGCAAAAGTATAGATTCTGAAACATTTGAATAGTTTTTTGATTCTGTGAAATGTTGTAAAGTCCTTTTGATGCTAAAAAATACCTGTATTATTTGATAATGGGTGATTTTAGTTACATGTAAAATGCAAAAGTATAGATTCTGAAACATTTGAATAGCTTCTTGATTCTATGAAATGTTGTGAAATCCTTTTGATGCTAAAAAAATATCTGTATTAATTGATAATGGAAGATTTTAGTTACATGCAAACTGCAAAAGTATAGATTCTGAAACATTTGAATAGTTTTTTGATTCTGTGAAATGTTGTAAAGTCCTTTTGATGCTAAAAAATACCTGTATTATTTGATAATGGGTGATTTTAGTTACATGTAAAATGCAAAAGTATAGATTCTGAAACATTTGAATAGCTTCTTGATTCTATGAAATGTTGTGAAATCCTTTTGATGCTAAAAAAAATATCTGTATTAATTGATAATGGAAGATTTTAGTTACATGCAAACTGCAAAAGTATAGATTCTGAAACATTTGAATAGTTTTTTGATTCTGTGAAATGTTGTAAAGTCCTTTTGATGCTAAAAAATACCTGTATTTATATTTGATAATGGGTGATTTTAGTTACATGTAAAATGCAAAAGTATAGATTCTGAAACATTTGAATAGTTTTTTGATTCTGTGAAATGATTTTGTAAAGTCCTTTTGATGCTAAAAAATACCTGTATTATTTGATAATGGGTGATTTTAGTTACATGTAAAATGCAAAAGTATAGATTCTGAAACATTTGAATAGCTTCTTGATTCTATGAAATGTTGTGAAATCCTTTTGATGCTAAAAAAATATCTGTATTAATTGATAATGGAAGATTTTAGTTACATGCAAACTGCAAAAGCATAGATTCTGAAACATTTGAATAGCTTCTTGATTCTATGAAATGTTGTAAAATCCTTTTGATGCTAAAAAAATATCTGTATTAAATGATAATGGAAGATTTGAATATTTTAGTTACGTTAAAATCCTTTTGATGCTAAAAAAAAAATATGCAAACTGCAAAAGTATAGATTCTGAAACATTTGAATAGTTTTTTGATTCTGTGAAATGTTGTAAAGTCCTTTTGATGCTAAAAAATACCTGTATTATTTGATAATGGGTGATTTTAGTTACATGTAAAATGCAAAAGTATAGATTCTGAAACATTTGAATAGCTTCTTGATTCTATGAAATGTTGTGAAATCCTTTTGATGCTAAAAAAATATCTGTATTAATTGATAATGGAAGATTTTAGTTACATGCAAACTGCAAAAGCATAGATTCTGAAACATTTGAATAGCTTCTTGATTCTATGAAATGTTGTAAAATCCTTTTGATGCTAAAAAAATATCTGTATTAATTGATAATGGAAGATTTTAGTTACATGCAAACTGCAAAAGCATAGATTCTGAAACATTTGAATAGCTTCTTGATTCTATGAAATGTTGTAAAATCCTTTTGATGCTAAAAAAAATATCTGTATTAATTGGTAATGGAAGATTTAGTTTACATGCAAACTGCAAAAGTATAGATTCTGAAACATTTGAATAGTTTTTTGATTCTGTGAAATGTTGTAAAGTCCTTTTGATGCTAAAAAATACCTGTATTATTTGATAATGGGTGATTTTAGTTACATGTAAAATGCAAAAGCATAGATTCTGAAACATTTGAATAGCTTCTTGATTCTATGAAATGTTGTGAAATCCTTTCGATGCTGCTAAAAAAATATCTGTATTAATTGATAATGGAAGATTTTAGTTACATGCAAACTGCAAAAGTATAGATTCTGAAACATTTGAATAGCTTCTTGATTCTATGAAATGTTGTAAAATCCTTTTGATGCTAAAAAAATATCTGTATTAATTGATAATGGAAGATTTTAGTTACATGCAAACTGCAAAAGTATAGATTCTGAAAAACATTTGAATAGTTTTTTGGATTCTGTGAAATGTTGTAAAGTCCTTTTGATGCTAAAAAAAATACCTGTATTATTTGATAATGGGTGATTTTAGTTACATGTAAAATGCAAAAGCATAGATTCTGAAACATTTGAATAGCTTCTTGATTCTATGAAATGTTGTGAAATCCTTTCGATGCTAAAAAAATATCTGTATTAATTGATAATGGAAGATTTTAGTTACATGCAAACTGCAAAAGTATAGATTCTGAAACATTTGAATAGCTTCTTGATTCTATGAAATGTTGTAAAATCCTTTTGATGCTAAAAAAATATCTGTATTAATTGATAATGGAAGATTTTAGTTACATGCAAACTGCAAAAGTATAGATTCTGAAACATTTGAATAGTTTTTTGATTCTGTGAAATGTTGTAAAGTCCTTTTGATGCTAAAAAAATACCTGTATTATTTGATAATGGGTGATTTTAGTTACATGTAAAATGCAAAAGCATAGATTCTGAAACATTTGAATAGCTTCTTGATTCTATGAAATGTTGTGAAATCCTTTCGATGCTAAAAAAATATCTGTATTAATTGATAATGGAAGATTTTAGTTACATGCAAACTGCAAAAGTGTAGATTCTGAAACATTTGAATAGTTTTTTTGATTCTGTGAATTGTTGTAAAGTCCTTTTGATGCTAAAAATACCTGTATTATTTGATAACGGATGATTTTAGTTACATACAAACTGCAAAAGTATAGATTCTGAAACTTCTGAATAGTTTCTTGATTTCGTGAAGTGTTGTAAAATCCTGTTGCTACTAAAATAAATACCCGTATTAATTTATAATTGAAGATTTTAGTTACATGCAAACTGCAGAAGCATAGATTCTGAAACATTTGAATAGTTTCTTAATTCTGTGAAATGTTGTAAAATTCTTTTTGATGCTTAAAAAATACTTGTATTAATTGATAATGGAAGATTTTAGTTACGTGCATACTGCAAAAGCATAGATTCTGAACCATTTGAATAGTTTCTTGATTCTAAGTCCTTTTGATGCTAAATAATACCTGTGTTAATTGATAATGAAAGATTTTAGTTACGTGCAAACTGCAAAAGCATAGATTTTGAACCGTTTGAATAGTTTCTTGATTCTATGAAATGTTGTAAAATCCTTTTGATGCTAAAAAATTCCTATATTAATTGATAATGGCAGATTTTTGTTACATGCAAACTGATAAAGCATAGATTCTGAAACATCTGAATAGTTTCTTGATTCTGTTAAATGTTGTAAAATCCTTTTGATGCTAAAAAAAAAATACCTGTATTAGTGGATAATGGGTGATTTTAGTTAGGTGCATGCTGCAAAAGCAAAGATTCTGAAACTTTTGAATAGTTTCTTGATTCTGTGAAATGTTTTAAAATCCTTTTGATGCTAAAATTTCCTTTTAAAAAAGATAGAAAATTGTTACTACAAAAACTATTTTTTAATAATTAAAGTCACGGCTTATATATCTATATCATTCTCATTTTGTATCTTGATGTGATTTTTTTTTGGTTTTAACCATATTTCTTGTCATTCTAAGACATGTAAAAAACAGTTGAAAAAAATTTCTATGTTAAAAGAAATGAAAAAATAAAGAATAAGTTAAAAAAAGTAAAAAAAAGAGTTAAACTTCCAAAAAAAAGTATAAAAATGGAGGGTGGAGGGGGTATTGGCGGTTTGGGGGAGAGGGCTTCTTGGAGGTTGAGGTCCTTGGTGGTTAGGGTCTTTGGTGGTTGGGGACCTTGATGGTTCAAATCCATAAACAGCTCACTACTTGATTTCTAGGGATGGTTCTGAATTTCTATATTAAAGTTCTTTTTTTGGCGCCTACGACTTTATTAGTTTCACTTTTTAGCATACTCCAATACCAAATAATATTTTATATTAGCCACACTCCTCACTTGGTTCTTGTGTATTATAGCGACCACAGCCAAGGAGTGAAGCTAGGTCAAAGGAATCACTCAACTTGTGAATGATGAGTATATTTTAACATTTATGTCTCGTGGTGTGGGAGTCATCACCCCCTTCAGACTTACCTTTATTTGATAAGGGATTTTAACCCTTTGCCACTTTCATTCAATCAAATTAAAAATAAAAATATTACCGTCCTCGGGTTTCATTCCATTATTCAAATCATTAATTTTCACCATTCAGACTAGAACTATGCAAATGTGATACATTTTGATACCTGTAATAATGTATGCCCAGAAACCTGTCTGGTAGGTTTTGTATACCTCAAAGTACTAGGCTCAAAAAACCTGTCTGGTTTGCCCCAGGAACCTGTCTGGTAGGTTTTGTACTCCTAGTGTAAACTATGGCCTTACTACTGGTAATGTACTTAAATACAGCATTTAGAACGAAGGTTAGCCCCTCTTATTACGAAAAACTGAGAGTATGAAATGGAAGAGTCCTGGATACTCAATGTACCAGTATGCACACCTACATAAAAGAAATATTTTATGCAAGCCAATTCTTAAAATTGGTAGTGACAATTTTTCCTTAGGAAATTGTAACAAAATTAAGGTTTTACATTGTTACCGACAACCAGAAAACATTTCTAGACTTCTTCCTACGAAATTTAAAGAAGCAAAAATTACTACTGATAATGATGAGCAATGGGACTTATATGTAGCATATTATTCATTTATTAGTTCCGTTTAGTGGATGCGTTTGACTGAGATTAAAATAGAACAATGTATAAATAAAACATAATCAAAAGCAAACGACGATACAAACTAGTAATAACGATACTAGACGATACTAGTAACGATGGCACTAGGCTCAGAAACCTGTCTGGTTTACCCCAGAAACCGTCTCTGGTAGGTTTTGTACTCCTAGTATAAATTCAGGCCTTACTACTATTACCCCAGTTAAGGAATGTTACAGTCCAATTTGATCTTTCTCCTTGTTAGATATGAAGGAAATGCTAGAATAGTTTTGGACTAAAGTTTAAGTTTCCAGCGTTCCTTTTTCCCATAAGGATTATCCAGTGGCAACAATCACGAAAATGTTGCGAGCAGGACAAGGATTTTTTTTTAAATTTTTTTTACGTAGATAAAAAGAAAGTTATGTCTTAGTTATGTTTTCTTTCGTTTTTACAAGGAACGGAATGCTTCTTTCTTTTTTCTAAATATAGGAGAGCTTTCTCTTCTCAAACCTCCTCACACCTCACACCTAATTAGTGTCCCTTCCATTGTTACCTTTTAAAATTACTGCCCATCAGGACCGTATCCAAGATTTTGTTCAGATGGGGGGGGGGGGTAATGAAAACTTCAAGACAAATTTCTTTATGTGCATTTTTTACGGTTTTCCGAGTCAGGCACGTACTTCGGGTTGGGGGAGAGGTCAAACCCCCTCCTTCTGGTTATGGCATCGGTGTTCATTATACAATGTTGTTAATAAGTCTTAAATGAATACAGTTGCTCCAATAATGGTTAAAGTCAGTTTTTGCTTGATAATCTTTTTCTCTTTTGGCCAAAAATAGTCATTTCTCATTCAAAATGGGAGAAAATAGTAATCTGTTGGGACGTGATAGCATTTGATATTTCAAAAAGTAATAAAACGGAAAATTTTGCTTTTAAATGAGCCAATGTTTAAATATATTTTTATTTGCCTCCCCCCCCCCTCCACTGGAAAATATGAAGCTTCTTTTTCTTAATTTTACATGGGACTTAAAGTTTACTTTCCAGAACATGCTAAAGTTGATAGTTTAATTATCATCACAGATCGAACACCTTCTTAACGGCGTTTTTAATTCATTTTTAGGATCTGAAGACCAAATTGTAAACTTAGTAATTACTATAGATTTAAAATAACATGAATATAAGATTATTTTATACCTATATTATCTTTCCACTTCTTTTTGTAATATCATTTAGTACAGACGAGAGTCGCCCTTTCGCTTACAGTTCATTTCTACGGAAATTTATCACTTGTTTTTTTTATTTTCTTTATTTTTTTTTTTTTTTATTTTTTTCTAGTTATTTTATTTAATTCTATTTTAAAATTGTCTAATTTAATTATGATTATATAATTGAATTCTAATTCTATTTAATTTAAATTATTTTTTTTTATTTTTTTGTATATTTTTTTTTTATTGCCATTTTATTTTATTTATTTTATATCAAAAATTGATAGTTTAATTATCATCAAGATCGAACACCTTCTTAACGGCGTTTTTAAACTTCATTTTTAGACCATCTTAAGACCACATTGAAAAAAAAAAACTCAGTAATTGCTATAGATTTAAAATAACATGAATATAAAACATTATTTTAACCTATATTATCTTTCCACTTCTTCTTTTTGTAATATCAATTTAATATAGACGAGAGAGTCGCACTTCGCTTACAGTTTCATTTCTACGGGAAATTTATCACTTTGTATATTTTCTCTTTATTTTCTATTTATGTAGGATGTGTATATTTTCCTAACATTAGGGGGGTAGGGGGGTGTGGGTAAAGTTTAAACTTTACCTCCCATTTACATCAGAAATTAAAATTTGGCCCCCCCCTAATGTAGAAATATATACCCTGTAATTGGCATATAGGGGTAGGGGGGGGGCTGGCTAATATTTTCCATTTCCGATAGAAATGACTATATATATTGGTAATCATACATAAAAAAAAGGCATCGAATGGTATATTCACTTTAGTTTTACTCAATAATATGGATTGCTGGTAAAATATTTACCTTTTTATTTTATTCTATTTTAAAATTATCTAAAATTTATACCTTATAATTATATGATTGAATTCTAATTCTATTTAATTTTTAATTGCTTTATTTAAATTATTGTATTTATTTTTTTATTGCCATTTATTTTAATTTATAGGTATGGTTTCTGTTATCGCCGTGCAAAACGTGTAGAAAACAACTGTCATCAAAACTTCTCCTACTAACCAACATTTATGAGGGATATATGGTGTCCTTTGGGCTTGAATCTAAGTCTGAAATTGCAACATACAAAACCCGAAATTGAAAAATTTTAATGGGTATTTTACAAATGGTGGATATTTCCACCTCTTGATAATTAACTAGGATTATCTGGTAATACTAATAAAGATGATTTGTCAACACTGCTCCTTTAAAATACGTATAAAAAATTGTGTTAATTTATAATACAAATTAAAACAAATGGGTTTTGTATAAAAAATTCTCTTTTTAAAGAAAAAAACTCTGCGCGAATATCTATTTGAAAATAGTTTAGTAGTAATAATTTTTCTTGCTAGCAGAATTATTTTTGGAGGTAAACTATAAACTGATTTCAAAAGATTATTTCACATTTTTTTTGAAAATATTTTTTTTATTCCAATTGCTTTTTCCTCTTATGGGAGGGGTGTGTGGTGAGTTTGGTCCTTTTCACACAAAAAAAAAATGGCAAGAACAGAAAAAAAAAACTGCAGAAAAGAAACGGGGCCAGTATAATGTGGTGTAAGTTTTTGCCTTATCAAACTTGCCTGTTTGGGCAACTATTGTGATTTCTAACACTTTTTGATTGCTAAGACTTCTGCAAAAATAACCATTTTTTGTCTAGTTGTGATCTAGAAGCTTATAAACAGAAGGATTTTAAACCCCAAAAGAAAGGCATCTGATAGGTGTGGTAAACTACATCCCTATATTTTTTAATAATAAAACGGTCCAAGACATGCATGCCCGTTGGCGGGCGTTTACGCAGCATATTGTCCAAGGGAGGGCAGTCGATAGTGTGATGGAGGGCCTTTTAATCAACTGCTTTTCCAACCATCTGCTTTTCAGCCATATCTAATATAAATTTGAAGGTCTAAAAGGGGGGGGCACTTCCCCCCCCCCTTGCCCAACCCCCTCCCTACGCCCATGGTCCAATGAGCTAAAACCCAAACGCACTATTTCAAAGATCTGTTTTTTTTTTGTTTTTGTTTTAATTATTTAGCTTTTATAGTGAATACGGCTAATATTTTGGTATTGAGCTGAAAAATCGAAAACCTGTCACCGATTCTTGTATTCAATGTTATTTTTATGAATGATATAAAGGTGTGTTTTCTTGAATGTTTTTTTTTTTTTAAATATAAAAGTGTTTGTTTTTATTTTGTGTATGATCAACATTTAATCATCTCTTTTCGCTTGATAGTAAAGACGTACTTATCCGGTTGTCAAGGCTAGTTCAAAATAGATAAATGCACCCTCTCTAAATTGTATGCTTTATCTCTTCCACCAAAAACTTAGCACAATTCTTATTTGTAAAAATTGCACCATTTACAAGCAAAAGGCTACGTTACTTTGCCTCGAAAAACAAAAACAGAAAATAATTACTTCACCCTTCATTGATGAAGAAACCATTTGAATCTGTCCATCACCGACTGATTGCCGCATAAAAACTGAATCTAATAATTATTAGTAGCCCCAATCATTAGCACCATGAGTTTGACCAATTATAATTGACACAAACTTACGCCATTGCATTGCCAACTATTATTCAACATTCGTTTGTAGACCATTCATGTTGGAAGCAAATTTTTACTATTCTTAAATGTATTGGAAAGGAATAAGAAGGTAGATTAATCATCGCTAGTATTCAACCCCTTGGACCTCTGAAGAGGAGGAAAGCTGTATGATTTTTTTTACAAGTCTCTTTATGACAGAAATACCCCCCCCCCCCAAAAAAAAAAAAAAAAGAAAAAATGAAAATCTAAAGCACTACCAGCCCTTCTGGTTGTTAATCTTCAACGATATGAAATTTATTGATTAAGGTCTTATTGGTTGTTTATATACTCTCATAATTTCAAAAAATGCTAATGAGCGTAGAATGGTAGGTAAGGTTAAGGCATGTTGCTTCTGAAATTTCTTCTTCAACTCTTCCTTTGTCCAAACCGTTACAAGCTGATTGGAGGGCTGACATGGTTAAATACGGGGCTTTGATGATTATCATCCTTGTGTCCCATTGGGTCTAGGGTACTTGCTCCATGAATTCTAGACTGATCAGTAAAAAAAAAAAAATTGGATGCCCACGAGTCTAATTGTAATCATTTAATGTGCCAAGTTCGGTGTATTGCGCGGCTACCGTCTGGCCTCCCGCGTACCAATCTTTATTCGAAATTAAGTAAAATTTATAAACTCACTGTTTTGTTCAATTTTATTTACACAGTGGTTTATGGAATTAGGGTCTTATTTTGCTTAACCAACAACTTCAAGTAATGTTTTTTTTTTTTATTATAACGACCAATTCCCGAAGACAAAATATTAGCCATTTTTTTATGTTTTGAATGTAATCAGAAAGGTTTGTTTCCACTTTAAGAAAACATTCACGTAATGTTTTTGTTTTTTTTTGTAATGAGCTTTCGCGCAAAAACAAAGCATTAGTCAATTGTTTTTCTTTTCGGCTCAACGGGAAAAAAGGTTTTTCTTTTTTCTTAACAACATTCTGTTTACCTTGTTTATGTAATGAAAATTCAGGTAAGACGAAACATCAAAAAAAAAAACCGAAAAAACATCAATCAATTTTTTCTTTTCAATGGGAATAGGGTTGTGTTTTTTTATCATTCAATTAACCACATTCACTCAATATTTTTTGTAATGAGAATTCACGCAAGACGAAACACTGGTTGATAAAATCTTTTGCGATATTACCGACATCCTTACTTGACGTTAACAAAATATTTTCTGATACTACCAAAAACTTATCTAATATTATCGAACATTAGTTATTTCTTTTCTTTTCAAGGCAATAGAAAAGGATTTTTTTTAACACATTCGTGTTATTTTTTCTATTACACATTCGCGTTCTTTTTATGACAATTCACATAAGACACAACATTAGTCATATTTTTCTTTTTCAAATAATCGAATAGGTTTATTTCCACCTTAACAACATTCATGTAATTTGATGTGTGTCGAAAATTCACGCAAGATGAAACATTAGGATTTTTTTTCTTTTTCAGAGTGATGAAAAAAAAGCCTTTTTTTTTCTTAACAACGTTCAAATAAGGTTTTTTTTGTAAGGAAAATCCACTTAAGAAGTAAGATCAGTAATTTTTTTTTCTTTTTAAAGGGAATGGAAAAGTTTTTTCTTAACAAGGTTCACATTACATTTTGTGTTATGACAGTTCTCGTATGCCGTAGGTTCAGTTAACAGGTACATTACCAAAATCTTACTCGACGTTAACAAAATATTTTCTGGTACTGTCAAAAACGAGTCTGATAAAAATCAAAATATATTACAAGTTCTGATATTGTTAAAATCATGCAAGCAATCACCATTTTCTTATGTAATTCCAGCAAAATTTTTGTTGGCATTAACAAAATATTTTTTGATACTACCAAAACTCTCGATATTATCAAACATTAGTATTTTTTTCTTTTTCAAGGCAATGTAAAAGGTCCTATTTTGCTTAACAACATTCAACTAATGCTTTTTGTAATGCCAATTCGCGTAAGACGAAGCAATAGTCATTTTTTTTTTTCTTTTTCAGTGTAATAGAAAGGTTTGTTTCCATATTAACAACATTCATGTAATTTTTTGTTGTGCGAAGAAAAATTGTGTACGGCGAAACATTAGTCATTTTTTTCTGTGCAAGGGGGAAAGGTTTTTTTTCTTAACAACATTCATACAAAATTTCTGCAATGGAAATTCACCTAAGACACTATCAAAATCTTGTGTGATACTAGAAAAATCCTAGTTGACACTAACAAAATATTTTCTGATGCTAGCAAACTCACCTAATATTATCAAAAATTAGTCATTTTTTTTAAGGTGGGAAAGGTTTTTTTTAGAAAAATCCAACAGTAATTCTTTTTGTAATGACACTTAACGTAATACAAAGCATAACGACACACTAATTCTACCCTTTTTATAGCAGTTACAAAAAGCCAACTAAGGAAGGCTAGCGTAGGAGTTCAAAGAGTGACCACATAGGAGGAAATACATAAAGCTGATTGTAGCTTAGTCCAACTAAAGTTAACTAATGCTCAAGGTCCATATGCACATTAACATCCTAAGGATAAAAATCCAAAGCTTCCTAGCTTACCTGCATTTTGGAACAGGAACGGGCCCTCTAAAAGTCTTACCAATATATTTTTTTTTTAATTGGACCCATATTCAATTCTAAGTAATTCGGTCAGTTTGAAATTACGCCAAAAAAAGTGGCTTCCAACTTCACTTTCCACGATCTGTCTGGAATCACTTTCCGAAAAAGCAAAAAGTGTTTCCAGTCGGTTTTCGCGACTAGTAGTAGAAGCAGCAGCGTTGCCAACGCTTTGAGATAAACTTTACCAGTTTTCCGACGTAAGTTGTACCACAAGGGATTAATTTGTACCATATGAACAGCAGGTTAAAATTTGCCAGTTATGTAAGTGGCAGTAATTGCCAGTAATGGCAGTTATGTTTTTTATTGATTTCGCTGAAAACTGAGAAAAAGTCCTAGGGCAAGAGCAGGAAAAATAAACCCAAGGCAGTAGCAACCTCGTAGCTTAAAATATGAAGAATGCTTCTATACACTTTCTCAGCTTAACAAAATAGCAGTCCCAAACCGCTAAAAGCCTTTTAGAAAGAAGAAGAAGGTTTCAGTAAAATTTTCTGAAAGCATTCTCGAAGTTGATTGTTGGGGTTAATCCTTTCTTTCGAAATTTTGGGCATTCAGGTAAATAATGGATAAAGTAAGAAGGCCAATAACGTAGTGTCAAGAACTTATAATCTACCTATAGGATTAGCAACGAGTGCCAGAAGCTACAAACAAAGCATATCAGCAATCACGCCATAAAAGTGGCTGACACCACAGATTCCCATGGTTCCACGGACTAGGCTACCCACCGGCGAGTTACGCGTTGACCACATAATTCACTGGTCATCCTACATAAGTTCTTGGTCGATACTACTAATCAGAACTAATTAATTTAAAAGAAGTATTTCGACTATATTGTACAAGAAATCAGGTTAAAACCATACAAAGGTAATAAAAGTGTAAAAAACTAAAAAAAAAAAAGAGGAACGTTTGTGCTAGCTGGTTTATTTTTCTGTTGTTTCTTCTTGTAACCCAGCTTTTTCACATCACCTTTCATAGTTTTTCGACTTTGGATGCAGAACCATTTTCAAGGGTGGTTTCCAATTCTTTGAAACTATCCGTTTTGCACTGAGAGAAGCCCGTTCAAGGTGGTTGAAACTGATACGATTTCTAATGCTGGTTTTGTTCACATTGACAGCTGAGAAAGTTCACTCAGTGGCCGCGGAAGCGTGTGGGGAGAACATGTAGGCTTAAAGTGAAAGCCCGAGCAGAGCAGAAAACGCTTTGACCCATTAAACATCTTTTTGCCTGTAAGAGTCCAAAACACGGCTTGATCTCAGTCAATTGAAGTACGAAGCTCAGAGCAAAAGGTTAATCTCTTCCACTCTTGGACGATATCTACCAGGTCATTGTCACTCAGTAAATTTGGGAAACTGAGCCAGAAGTGGTGCCAGGTTTGGCTGATTACACTCTACTCCCTTAGCATAGCGTGGATGAAGCCTAGCGAAGTTTCTTATCGATTAATACCTGGAGTGGAAAAAAAACACTATCTCAACTCATCACAGAGCACGATCAAAAATTTTCTACACTCTTTTTTAAACTCAACTGCAGTAGATAGAGATACCGTTTCTGAGGTAAAAAATCACTTCCACTTGGCCCCCACATTCCACGTCCTTGACATCGACGTAGTAGTTGGTGTCATGTGGGTTTATGGGGCAAGAATCACTTTCTTTGATATAACTGGGTAACACAAAGTGGGATGCTATTTGTCTTGTACACATCAGAAAAAAAACGATTATAGACAAAATGATCTGGGGGTCTTCTGCCTGAAATTGCTTGTTTAGGTCTTCAATATACTTAAAATATACGCCAGGGTGGCAAAGTAACTTTGAAAACTGGTAACAGCAGATTTTTTTTAGTATTGCAGTGGCCTTCCCCGGCTTGTTAGCCTCTTTAAGACTTTCCACACGGAAGAAGAATAAAGTCAAGCAATCCCACTGCTCCAAATATCAAGCTACAATGGCTTGTCCAGACAACCATCGAGTTGCTATATGTCTCAAAATTCGATGTTCTTAACGACGAACAAACAGATATTTATTATATAGACTAGTACTACTAATAATACCTCATCGCAGCACCAAGCTGCATGAGGCCAATACAGGTACGCACACTCCTCCTCTATAACGATCTATTCAAAGTCTCTCTCTTTGCACCAAACCCGGGAAGTTTGCATTTCCTTTATATCTTTCTTTACGACATCCCATGCCAACCGTGGACCACTGGGGAAAAAAAAGTAAACAAAACATTCATGGTCTTGTTTCTGGCAAAAAATTTAAAATTCCACATTTTTGTATATAAGAGCTTGAATTGATCCTTACTGATGCTTTACTGATATTAATTAAGATCACTTAATGGTTTGTATGTGCCCCCCCCCCCCTGTTTTTTTTTTTTTTTCAATTTTTTTTTAATATTTTAAGGTGGCATAAAAAAAAATTTCTTTTGATGTATCCACTATTACCAAGACTCTGTTTCTTACAGTTTTGGTTCCTACTGAGCCGCATCGCTCTTTACTTAGAGTTCATTACCCTGAACTGTTTGATTTTACCAAGGTAAGTAAAGCTGTTTTTTTTTAAACAATGATTTTGATAATTTGGAAAGTAGTTGAATTTGACAAAATAAAACTTACAGGTTACTTACAGTTCTTTACTACAAACTGCTTGATACTACTTTTACTCAATGCTATTTTTATGAATGATATAAAAGTGTTTTCTAGAGTTTTTTTTTAAATATAAAAGTGCTGCTATTTATTTGTGTATGATCAACATTTAATCATCTCTTTTTGCTTGATAGTAAAAGACGTATTTATCCGTTGTCAAGGCTAGTTCAATAGATAAATGCACCCTCTCTAAATTATATGCTTTATCTCTTTCCACCAAAACTTAACACAATTCTTATTTGTAAAAATTGCACCATTTACAAGCAAAAGCTGCGTTACTTTGCCTCAAAACAAAACAGAAATTGATTATTTTATTCACACTTCATTGATGAAGGAAACCATTTGAATCTGTCCATCACCAACTGATTGCCGCATAAAAACTGAACTAATAATTATTAGTAGCCCCAATCAGCACCATGTTGACCAATTATAATTGACAAACTATGCCATTGCATTGAACTATTATTCACATCCGTTGTAGACCATTCATGTGGAAGCAAATTTTACTATTCTTAAATGTATTGGAAATGAATAAAAAGGAAAAACTAATCATTGCTAGTATTTAACCCCTTGACTCTGAAGAGGAGTAAGCTGTATGATTTTTTTTTTCACAATACCCCCCCCCCCCAAAAAAAAAAAATGGAAACCTAAAGCCTACCATCTGTCTGGTTGTTAATCTTCAATGATATGAAATTTATTGATTAAGGTCTTATTGGTTGTTTATACTCTCGTATCAATGCTAATGAGCGTAGAAGGTAGGTGAGGTTAAGGCATGTTGCTTCTGAAATTCTTCTTCACTCTTCCTTTGTCCCAAAACGTTAGAAGCTGATTGGAGGGCTGACATGGTAAATACGGCTTTGATAATTATCATCCTTGTGTCCCATTGGTCTAGGGTACTTGCTCCATGAATTCTAACTGATCAGTAAAAAATTGGATGCCACAAGCTTAATTTTAATCATTCATTGTACCAAGTTTGGTGTATGCACTACCGTTTGGCCACCCGCATACCAATCTTTATTTGAAATAAAGTAAAATCTATAAACTAACTTTTTTGTTCTATTTTATTTACACAGCAGTTTATGGATAGGGTCTTATTTTGCTTAACAACACTCAAGTAATGTTTTTTTTTATTATAACGACAATCCCCGGAGACGAAATATTAGCCATTTTTTATGGTTTGAATGTAATGGAAAGGTTTGTTTCTACTTTAAAAACATTAACGTAATGTTTTTTTGAAATGAGAATTTACGCAAGACAAAACATTAGTCATTTTTTTTTTTTTTTGGTGCAATGAAAAAGGTTTTCCTTTTTCTTAACAACATTCATGTTTACCTTTTTATGCAATGAAAATTCAGGTAAGACAAAACATTAATCATTTTTTTTTCTTTTCAATGGGAGTGGAAAGTTTTTTTTTATCTTAACTACATTCACTCAGTATTTTTTACAAAACAATTTCTGGTACTACCAAAACGTGTCTGATATTATCAAACTCTTAAATGATACTATCAAAATGTAGCAAACTATTAACGAAATCTTGTGTGATACTAACAAAATCTTTGTTGAGGTAAACAAAATATTTTCTGATACTACCAAAAACTTGTCTGATATTATCAAACATTAGTCATTTCTTTTCTTTTTCAAGGCAATAGAAAAGGATTTTTTTTCTTAACACATTCAAGCAGTGTTTTTTAATGATAATTTATGTAAGACACGACAATAGTCATATTTTTCTTTTTCAAGATAATGGAATAGGTTTATTTCCACCTAAACAAAATTCATGTAACTTGTTTTGTATTGAAAATTCACGCAAGTTGAAACATTAGTAATTTTTTCTTTTTAAAAGTGATGGAAAAGGTTTTTTTTTCTTAACAACATTCCAGTAAGGGTTTTTTGCAAGGAAAATCCACTTAAGAAGTACGATCAATAATTTTTTTTCTTTTTAAAGGGAATGGAAAAGTTTTTTCTTAACAAGATTCAGATTACATTTTTTGTAATGATAGTTCTTGTATGCTGAAACTTCAGTTAACACTGTCAGGTTAGGTTAGGTACTATCAAAAAGTGTCTGATAAAAATCAAAATATATTACAAGTCATAATATCATCTAAATTATGCAAGCAATCCAAAAAATCTTGTGTGATTCCAGCAAAATCTTAGTTGACATTTGCGAAATATTTTTTTATACTACCAAAACTCTTGATATTATCAAATATTAGTATTTTTTTTTCTTTTTTTTCAAGGCAATGAAAAAGGTCTTATTTTGCTTAACAACATTCAAATAATGTTTTTTTATAATGACAATGCACACAAGATGAACCAATAGTAATTTTTTCTTTCTCTGTGTAATAGAAATGTTTCTTTCCATATTAACAACATTCATGTAATTTTTTTTCCGCAAAGAAAAATTGCGTAAGGCAAAACATTAGTCATTCTTTTTCTGTGCAAGAAGGAAAGGTATTTTTTCTTAACAACATTCGTGCAACATATCTCTAATGAAAATTCGCCTAAGACAAATTATCAAAAATCTCATGTGACACTAGAAAAAATCCTAGTTGACACTAACAAAACATTTTCTGACGCTAGCAAACTCTCCTGATATTATCAAAAATTAGTCGTTATTTATTTTTCAAGGCAATGGGAAAGGTTTTATTTCTTAGCAAAATCCAAAAGTTTTTTTTTTTTTTAACAAACACTTAACGTAATACAAAACATGACCACATACTAACTCTATCCTTTTATAGCTGTTACAAAAAGTCAACTAAGAAAGGCTAGCGTAGGAGTTCAAAGAGTGTCCATATAGGAGAAAATACATGAAGCTGATTGTAGCCCAATCCAAATAAAGTTAACTAATGCTCAAGGTCTAGATGCATATTAACATCCTATGGATAAAAATCCAAAGCTTCCTAGCTTATCTGCATTTTGGAACAGGAACGGGTCCTCTAAAAGTCTTACCAATATATTTTTCTAAAATTAGATCCATATTCAATTCTAAGTAATTTGGTCAGTTTAAAATAACGCCAAAAAAGTAATTTCCAACTTCACTAACCACGATCCGTCTAGAATCACTTCCCGAAAACATAAAGGCCAGTCTCCATCTGACAGATTCTGCAAATCTGCCATCTTGCTGAAAAAGCAAACGTCGAAGGTTGCAGTATCTGCAAACTGCCAATACGGAGCCGGAAAAGAAGTCTCCATTGAAATAAAATTTGCAGATTGGTGGTGCAGATTTGCAGAATCTGCCAAAGGGAGACTGGCTTTAAGTGATTCCAGATCGACTTTCCAAATCGCGAAAAACCGTTCTTAAGTAACGTAATTTAGTTATCTGATGCCTAGAATAAACAAGAAGAAATAGAACAAGCAGCTGGAATTGAGAAAAAACGGGTACAAAAGTCCAGATATTTCGATCACATATACAGCGACCGTCATCGAAGTAGAGATGACCCTAAAGGTCCTACTGGGGCTCCTTATATGGGCATAGAACCACGTGGTTAATGGGGTCAATGGCCTCTTTCTCCAGGTGTGTTTTTGGCACGCTCTCAACGAAGGTCAATGTTGTTATTGTTTCCGAGGCAAAATGCCAAGGTCAATGTTATTGTTGTTTTGAACAGAGTCATTAGAGAGAACACGTGGTTAATGGGGGTCAATGTTGTTGTTGTAAGTGCACGCTCGAGGCAGATGTTATGATCCAGAGAAAATAGTATTTGTTATTGTTATTCGAGCCAGCATGTTATGAGGTTCCGAGAAACAGTTAATGACACTTCCTTCCTGTTCGAGGCAGATGTTATGATCCGGAAATAGTATTTGTTATTGTTGTTTCCAAGCCAGATGTTACGAGTTCCCGGAAACAGTTAATTAATGTCTGACAGATGACGTCAAGTTAATTAATTGTCCTTGCATTTCCAAAGAGAAATGTTTCCGAGAAACAGTTAGATCACACATGATGTCATGTTTGTTTGAATTGTCTCCGGCGCGAAGTTTATTAATGTCTGGAGTTCTAACAAGAGAATCGTTTCCGAGCAGACGTTTTGATCTTAGCGCGCGAAAAGGTTTCCAAATAATTTGAAATGCATTGGCGCAGAGATGCCAAACAAAAGGAACATGCCGAAATTCCGTTTAGGGATAATTTTGGCGAAACCGTTTAGCTATTTTATGGAACTATTTCGGCGAAACAGCTAGAGACATTTTAAAAGGTTGATTTTTGAAGAGATTTTGGAGGAGGTTTTGAGTGTGGTCGTTATAAATACACAAGTTGTATTTTAACAGTGTGTGTTGCGAGGTCCTCTACCCCAACCCAAAGGCTTCTCATACCCCACCCCAACCCCGAAGGAAGCCCCCGGTCCTCAAAGGCCCCCCAAGCTCTCAAAGGGCCACCGGAGCCCCCAAAGGCCCACCCAGACCCCCAAAGGCCATCCCCGGGTCCCCCAGAGGCCCATCGAGCTCCCGAAGGACCAACGGGATCCCAAAGGCACTCCACCGGCCCCCAAATGTCCCACAGGCCCTCAACTGCCCTCCCTGTGCCCCGAAGGAAGCCCCCCGATCCTCAAAGGCCCCCAAAGCTCTCAAAGGGCCACCGGAGCCCCCAAAGGCCCACCCAGACCCCCAAAGGCCATCCACGGGCCCCCCAAAGGCCCATCGAGCTCCCGAAGGACCAACGGGATCCCAAAGGCCCTCCACCGGTCCCCAAATGTCCCCCCAAGCCCTCAACTGCCCTCCCTGTGGCCCAAAGGCCCTCCCTGTGCCCCAAAGGCCCCCCCCCCCCTGTGCCCCAAACCCCCCCCACCCCCCCTGCCCAAAGGGCCCTCCCCCCCCCCCCCCCCCCCCCAAAGGCCCCCAAGGTCTCAAAGGGCCTCCGGAGCCCCCAAAGGCACACCCAGACCCCCAAAGGCCATCCCCGGGCCACCCAAAGGCCCTCCCCAGGCTTCCAAAGGCCTTCCCTCGGTCCCCAAAGGTCCCCCAGGCTCCCAACTGGCCCCCGGACCCCCAAAGGCCTTCCCCCGGCACCCAAAGGTCCCCCAGCTCCCAACTGGCCCCCGGACCCCCAAAGGCCTTCCCCCGGCACCCAAAGGTCCACCGGACTCCCAAAGGACCAATCGGCACTCAAGGGCCCCCAGACCCCCAAAGGCCCTTCCCGGGCTCCCAAAGGACCACCCAGCCCTTGCTTTAGTTTTAGTTAAAAGTATAGAATGTTTTAGCTTAGAGTCTTAACTTAGAGTTTTGTTGAAGTTCTAGTTTAGTTTAATTTTAGTTAAGAGTTTGATGTTTTACCTTTGAATTTCAGTTGGAGTTTTAGTTTGTTTAGTTAAGAGTTTGATGTTTTAGCTTAGAGTCTTAGCTTAGAGTTTAAGTTAGAGTTGAAGTTTATTTTAGTATTAGTTAAGAGCCTAGAGTTTTTAGCTTAGAGTCTTAGCTTAGAGTTTTTTTTTGTTAGAGTTCTAGTTTAGTTTAATTTTAGTTAAGAGTTTGATGTTTTACCTTTGAGTTTCAGTTAGAGTTCTAGTTTAGTTTAGTTTTAGTTAAGAGTTTAGAGTTTTTAGCTTAGAGTCATAGCTTAGAGTTTTTGTTGAAGTTCTAGTTTAGTTTAGTTTTAGTTAATAGTTTAGAGTTTTAGCTTAGAGTCTTTGCTTAGAGTTTTTTGTTGAAGTTCTAGCTTAGTTAAGAGTTTGATGTCTTACCTTTGAGTTTCAGTTAGAGTTCTAGTTTACTTTAGTTTTAGTTAAGAGTTTAGAGTTTTAGCTTAGAGTCTTAGCTTAGAGTTTTTGTTGAAGTTCTAGTTTAGTTAAGTTTTAGTAAATAGTTTAGAGTTTTAGCTTAGAGTCTTAGCTTAGAGTTTTTGTTAGAGTTCTAGTTTAGTTTAATTTTATTTTAGAGTTTAGAGTTTTAGCTTAGTCCTAGCTTAGAGTTTTTTTTTGTTAGAGTTCTAGTTTAGTCTAATTTTAGTTAAGAGTTTGATTTTTTTTTACCTTTGAGTTTCAGTTAGAGTTTTAGTTTAATTTTAGTTAAGAGTTTGATGTAATACCTTTGAGTTTCAGTTAGAGTTCTAGTTTAGTTTAGTTATAGTTAAGAGTTTAGAGTTTTTAGCTTAGAGTCATAGCTTAGAGTTTTTGTTGAAGTTCTAGTTTAGTTTAGTTTTAGTTAATAGCTTAGAGTCTTAGCTTAGAGTTTTTGTTAGAGTTCTAGTTTAGTTTAATTTTAGTTAAGAGTTTGATGTCTTACCTTTGAGTTTCAGTTAGAGTTCTAGTTTAGTTTAGTTTTAGTTAAGAGTTTAGAGTTTTTAGCTTAGAGTCTTAGCTTAGAGTTTTTGTTGAAGTTCTAGTTTAGTTTAGTTTTAGTAAATAGTTTAGAGTTTTAGCTTAGAGTCTTAGCTTAAAGTTTTTTGTTGAAGTTCTAGTTTAGTTTAGTTTTAGTTAATAGCTTAGAGTTTCAGTTAGAGTTCTAGTTTAGTTTACTTTTAGTTAAGAGTTTAGAGTTTTTTAGCTTAGAGTCTTAGCTTAGAGTTTGTGATAGAGTTCTAGTTTAGTTTACTTTTAGCTAAGACTTCAATGTTTTACCTTAGAGTCATAGCTTAGAGTTTTAGTTAGAGTTCTAGTTTAGTTTAGTTTTAGTTAAGAGTTTAGAATTTTAGCTTAGAGTCGTAGCTTAGAGTTTTTGTTAGAGTTCTAGTTTATTTTAGTTTTAGTTAAGAGTTTAGAGTTTTTAGCTTAGAGTCTTAGCCTAGAGTTTTTTGATAGAGTTCTAGTTTAGTTTAGTTTTAGTTAAGAGTTTGATGTTTCACCTTAGAGTCATAGCTTAGAGTTTTAGTTAGAGTTCTAGTTTAGTTTAGTTTTAGTTAAGAGTTCCGAGTTTTAGCTGAGTCTTAACTTAGAGTTTTTGTTAGAGTTCTAGTTTAGTTTAGTTTTAGTTTAGAGTTTTAGTTTAGACTTAGAGTTTCAATTAGAGTTCTAGTTTGGTTTAGTTAAAGTTACGAATTTAGAGTTTTAGCTTAGTGTCATAGCTTAGATTTTTACTTAAAGTGATAGTTTGGTTAAGTTGTAGTTAAGAGTTCCAGTTTTAGCTGAGTCTTAGCTTAGAGTTTTTGTTAGAGTTCTTGTTTAGTTTAGTTTTAGTTAAGAGTTTAGAGTTATAGCTTAGAGTCTTAGTTTAGAGTTTTTTGTTGAAGTTCTAGTTTAGTTTAGTTTTAGTTTAGAGTTTTAGCTAAGACTTAGAGTTTTTGTTAGAGTTCTAGTTTAGTTTTAGTTAAGAGTTTAGAGTTTTACCTTAGAGTCTTAGCTTAAAGTTTTTGTTAGAGTTCTAATTTAGTTTAATTTTAGTTAAGAATTTGATGTTTTACCTTTGAGTTTCAGTTAGAGTTCTAGTTTAGTTTACTTTTAGTTAAGAGTTTAGTGTTTTAACCTTAGAGTCATAGCTTAGAGTTTTAGTTAGAGTTCTAGTTTAGTTTTAGTAAGAGTTTAGAGTTTTACCTTAGAGTCTTAGCTTAGAGTTTTTGTTAGAGTTCTAGTTTAGTTTAGTTAAGAGTTTGGTGTTTTAGCTTAGAGTCTTAGCATAGAGTTTTGGTTAGAGTTCTAGTTTATTTTAGTTTTAGTTATGAGTTTAGAGTTTTTAGCTTAGAGTCTTAGCGTAGAGTTTATGTTGAAGTTCTAGTTTAGTTTAGTTTTAGTTAATAGTTTAGAGTTTTAGCTTAGAGACTTAGCTTAGAGTTTTAGATTAGTTTAGTTTTAGTTAAGAGCTTAGAGTTTTAGCTTAGAGTCTTAGCTTAGAGTTTGTGATAGAGTTCTAGTTTAGTTTAGTTTTAGCTAAGACTTCGATGTTTTACCTTAGAGTCATAGCTTAGAGTTTTAGTTAGAGTTCTAGTTTAGTTTAGTTTTAGTTAAGAGTTTAGAATTTTAGCTTAGAGTCTTAGCTTAGAGTTTTTTTGTTAGAGTTCTAGTTTATTTTAGTTTTAGTTAAGAGTTTTTAGAGTTTTTAGCTTAGAGTCTTAGCCTAGAGTTTTTGATAGAGTTCTAGTTTAGTTTAGTTTTAGTTAAAAGTTTGATGTTTTACCTTAGAGTCATAGCTTAGAGTTTTAGTTAGAGTTCTAGTTTAGTCTACTTTTAGTTAAGAGTTTCGAGTTTTAGCTGAGTCTTAACTTACAGTTTTAGTTAGAGTTATGGTTTAGTTTAGTTTTAGTTTAGAGTTTTAGTTTAGACTTAGAGTTTCAATTAGAGTTCTAGTTTGGTTTAGTTAAAGTTATGAATTTGGAGTTTTAGCTTAGTGTCATAGCTTAGATTTTTACTTAAAGTGATAGTTTGGTTTAAGTTTTAGTTAAGAGTTTCGAGTTTTAGCTGAGTCTTAGCTTAGAGTTTTTGTTAGAGTCCTAGTTTAGTTTAGTTTTAGTTAAGAGTTTAGAGTTTTAGCTTAGAGTCTTAGTTTAGAGTTTTTTGTTGAAGTTCTAGTTTAGCTTAGTTTTAGTTTAGAGTTTTAGCTAAGACTTAGAGTTTTGTTAGAGTTCTAGTTTAGTTTTAGTTAAGAGTTTAGAGTTTTACCTAAGAGTCTTAGCTTAAAGTTTTTGTTAGAGTTCTAGTTTAGTTTAATTTTAGTTAAGAATTGATGTTTTACCTTTGAGTTTCAGTTAGAGTTCTAGTTTAGTTTACTTTTAGTTAAGAGTTTTAGTGTTTTACCTTAGAGTCATAGCTTAGAGTTTTAGTTAGAGTTCTAGTTTAGTTTAGTTTTAGTTAAGAGTTTAGAGTTTTACCTTAGAGTCTTAGCTTAGAGTTTTTTTGTTAGAGTTCTAGTTTAGTTCAATTTAGTTAAGAATTTGATATTTTACCATTGAGTTTCAGTTAGAGTTCTAGTTTAGTTTACTTTTAGTTAAGAGTTTAGTGTTTTACCCTAGAGTCTTAGCTTAGAGTTTTAGTTAGAGTTCTAGTTTAATTTTAGTTTAGTTAAGAGTTTAGAATATTAGCTTAGAGTCTTAGCTTAGAGTTTTTGTTAGAGTCTAGTTTATTTTAGTTTTAGTTAAGAGTTTAGAGTTTTTAGCTTAGAGTCTTAGCTTAGAGTTTTTGTTGAAGTTCTAGTTTAGTTTAGTTTTAGTTAATAGTTTAGAGTTTTATCTTAGAGTCTTAGTTTAGAGTTTTTGTTGAAGTTCTAGTTTAGCTTAGTTTTAGTTTAGAGTTTTAGCTAAGACTTAGAGTTTTTGTTAGAGTTCTAGTTTAGTTTTAGTTAAGAGTTTAGAGTTTTACCTTAGAGTCTTAGCTTAAAGTTTTTGTTAGAGTTCTAGTTTAGTTTAATTTTAGTTAAGAATTTGATGTTTTACCTTTGAGTTTCAGTTAGAGTCCTAGTTTAGTTTACTTTTAGTTAAGAGTTTAGTGTTTTACCTTAGAGTCATAGCTTAGAGTTTTAGTTAGAGTTCTAGTTTAGTTTAGTTTTAGTTAAGAGTTTAGAGTTTTACCTTAGAGTCTTAGCTTAGAGTTTTTTTGTTAGAGTTCTAGTTTAGTTCAATTTAGTTAAGAATTTGATGTTTTACCTTTGAGTTTCAGTTAGAGTTCTAGTTTAGTTTACTTTTAGTTAAGAGTTAGTGTTTTACCCTAGAGTCTTAGCTTAGAGTTTTAGTTAGAGTTCTAGTTTAGTTTAGTTTTAGTTAAGAGTTTAGAATTTTAGCTTAGAGTCTTAGCTTAGAGTTTTTGTTAGAGTTCTAGTTTATTTTAGTTTTAGTTAAGAGTTTAGAGTTTTTAGCTTAGAGTCTTAGCTTAGAGTTTTTGTTGAAGTTCTAGTTTAGTTTAGTTTTAGTTAATAGTTTAGAGTCTTAGCTTAGAGTTTTTGTTAGAGTTGAAGTTTAGTTTAGTAATAGTTAAGAGTTTAGAGAGTTTTGCTTAGAATCTTAGCTTAGAGTTTTTTTGTTAGAGTTGAAGTTTAGTTTAGTTTTAGTTAAGAGTTTAGAGTTTTAGCTTAGAGTCTTAGTTTAGAGTTTTTGTTGAAGTTCTAGTTTAGCTTAGTTTTAGTTTAGAGTTTTAGCTAAGACTTAGAGTTTTGTTAGAGTTCTAGTTTAGTTTTAGTTAAGAGTTAGAGTTTTACCTAAGAGTCTTAGCTTAAAGTTTTTGTTAGAGTTCTAGTTTAGTTTAATTTTAGTTAAGAATTTGATGTTTTACCTTTGAGTTTCAGTTAGAGTTCTAGTTTAGTTTACTTTTAGTTAAGAGTTTAGTGTTTTACCTTAGAGTCATAGCTTAGAGTTTTAGTTAGAGTTCTAGTTTAGTTTAGTTTTAGTTAAGAGTTTAGAGTTTTACCTTAGAGTCTTAGCTTAGAGTTTTTTGTTTAGAGTTCTAGTTTAGTTCAATTTAGTTAAGAATTTGATGTTTTACATTGAGTTTCAGTTAGAGTTCTAGTTTTTAGTTTACTTTTAGTTAAGAGTTTAGTGTTTTACCCTAGAGTCTTAGCTTAGAGTTTTAGTTAGAGTTCTAGTTTAATTTAGTTTTAGTTAAGAGTTTAGAATATTAGCTTAGAGTCTTAGCTTAGAGTTTTTGTTAGAGTTCTAGTTTATTTTAGTTTTAGTTAAGAGTTTAGAGTTTTTAGCTTAGAGTCTTAGCTTAGAGTTTTTGTTGAAGTTCTAGTTTAGTTTAGTTTTAGTTAATAGTTTAGAGTTTTATCTTAGAGTCTTAGTTTTAGAGTTTTTGTTGAAGTTCTAGTTTAGCTTAGTTTTAGTTTAGAGTTTTAGCTAAGACTTAGAGTTTTTGTTAGAGTTCTAGTTAGTTTTAGTTAAGAGTTTAGAGTTTTACCTTAGAGTCTTAGCTTAAAGTTTTTGTTAGAGTTCTAGTTTAGTTTAATTTTAGTTAAGAATTTGATGTTTTACCTTTGAGTTTCAGTTAGAGTCCTAGTTTAGTTTACTTTTAGTTAAGAGTTTAGTGTTTTACCTTAGAGTCATAGCTTAGAGTTTTAGTTAGAGTTCTAGTTAGTTAGTTTAGTTAAGAGTTTAGAGTTTTACCTTAGAGTCTTAGCTTAGAGTTTTTTTGTTAGAGTTCTAGTTTAGTTCAATTTAGTTAAGAATTTGATGTTTTACCTTTGAGTTTCAGTTAGAGTTCTAGTTTAGTTTACTTTTAGTTAAGAGTTTAGTGTTTTACCCTAGAGTCTTAGCTTAGAGTTTTAGTTAGAGTTCTAGTTTAGTTTAGTTTTAGTTAAGAGTTTAGAATTTTAGCTTAGAGTCTTAGCTTAGAGTTTTTGTTAGAGTTCTAGTTTATTTAGTTTTAGTTAAGAGTTTAGAGTTTTTAGCTTAGAGTCTTAGCTTAGAGTTTTTGTTGAAGTTCTAGTTAGTTTAGTTTTAGTTAATAGTTTAGAGTCTTAGCTTAGAGTTTTTGTTAGAGTTGAAGTTTAGTTTAGTAATAGTTAAGAGTTTAGAGTTTTTTTTTGCTTAGAATCTTTGCTTAGAGTTTTTGTTAGAGTTGAAGTTTTTTAGTTTAGTAATAGTTAAGAGTTTAGAGTTTTAGCTTAGAGTCTTAGCTTAGAGTTATAGTTAGAGTTAAAGTTTAGTTAAAGTTAGGAATTTAGAGTTTTAGCTTAGTGTCATAGCTTAGATTTTTACTTAAAGTTCCAGTTTGGCTAAGTTTTAGTTAAGTGTTTAGAGTTTTAGCTGAGTTTTAGCTTAGAGTTTTTGTTAGAGTTCTAGTTTAGTTTAGTTTTAGTTAAGAGTTTAGAGTTTTACCTTAGAGTCTTAGCTTAGAGTTTTTTGTTAGAGTTGAAGTTTAGTTTAGTTATAATTAAGAATTTAGAGTTTTTAGCTTAGAGTCGTAGTTTAGAGTTTTTGTTGGAGTTCTAGTTTAGTTTTAGTTAAGAGTTTAGAGTTTTATCATAGAGTCATAGCTTAGAGTTTTTGTTGAAGTTGAAGTTTAGTTTAGTCACAGTTAAGAATTTAGAGTTTTTTAGCTTAGAGTCTTAGCTTAGAGTTTTACTTAGAGTTCTAGTTTAGTTTAGTTTTAGTTAAGAGTTTAGAGTTCTACCTTAGAGTTTTACTTAGAGTTGAAGTTATTTTAGTAATAGTTAAGGGTTTAGAGTTTTAGCTTGGAGTCTTAGATTAGAGTTTTAGTTAGAGTTCTAGCTTAGTTTAGTTTTAGTTAAGAGTTTAGAGTTTTACCTTAAAGTCTTAGCTTAGAGTTTTAGTTAGAGTTCTAGTTTAGTTTAGTTTTAGTTAAGAGTTTTAAGTTTTTACCTTAAAGTCTTAGATTAGAGTTTTAGTTAGGGTTGAAGTTTGGTTTAGTCTAGTTATAGTTAAGAGTTTATAGTTTTAGCTTAGAGTCTTAGCTTGGAGTTTTAGTTAGAGTTATTGTTTAGTTTTAGTTTTAGTTAAGAGTTATAGCTTAGAGGTTTAGCCTAGAATCTTAGCTTAGAGATTTAGTTAGAGTTGAAGTTTACTCTAAACTAGCATAACCACAAAATTCCACAATATTGCATAGAAATACCAAAACCATAGGTTAGGTTAGGTTAGAGGTTAGATTTCTCCACGTTTAAGTTAGAGGTTAGGTTTCTCCACGTTTAAGTTAGGTTAGATTAGGTTGGCTTATCATGAGCACTCAAGATAATCTAACCTAATCTAACTGGTACAAAGTCGACATGGGGGGTTAGATAGCTTTTTGCACCGCGGGACCCGGGAAGCACCGGTGGGCCCGGGAAGAACCGCGGGAAGCGCTGCGAGATTAGGTTAGGTTAAGTCAGGTTAGGTAAGTTAGGTTAGGTTAGCTAAGTTAGGTTAGGTTAGGTTAGCCTACGTACGCGCACGTACGTAGGCTAACCTAACCTAACCTAACCTAACTTAGCTAACCTAACCTAACTTACCTAACCTGACTTAACCTAACCTAATCTCGCAGCGCTTCCCGCGGTTCTTCCCGGGCCCACGGTGCTTCCCGGGTCCCGCGGTGCAAAAAGCTATCTAACCCCCCATGTCGACTTTGTACCAGTTAGATTAGGTTAGATTATCTGAGTGCTCATGATAAGCCAACCTAATCTAACCTAACTTAAACGTGGAGAAACCTAACCTCTAACTTAAACGTGGAGAAATCTAACCTCTAACCTAACCTAACCTATGGTTTTGGTATTTCTATGCAATATTGTGGAATTTTGTGGTTATGCTAGTTTAGAGTAAACTTCAACTCTAACTAAATCTCTAAGCTAAGATTCTAGGCTAAACTCTAAGCTATAACTCTTAACTAAAACTAAAACTAAACAATAACTCTAACTAAAACTCCAAGCTACGACTCTAAGCTAAAACTATAAACTCTTAACTATAACTAGACTAAACCAAAACTTCAACCCTAACTAAAACTCTAATCTAAGACTTTAAGGTAAAACTTAAAACTCTTAACTAAAACTAAACTAAACTAGAACTCTAACTAAAACTCTAAGCTAAGACTTTAAGGTAAAACTCTAAACTCTTAACTAAAACTAAACTAAGCTAGAACTCTAACTAAAACTCTAATCTAAGACTCCAAGCTAAAACTCTAAACCCTTAACTATAACTAAAATAAACTTCAACTCTAAGTAAAACTCTAAGGTAGAACTCTAAACTCTTAACTAAACTAAACTAGAACTTCAACAAAAACTCTGAGCTAAGACTCTAAGATAAAACTCTAAACTCTTAACTAAAACTAAACTAAACTAGAACTCTAAGTAAAACTCTAAGCTAAGACTCTAAGCTAAAAACTCTAAATTCTTAACTGTGACTAAACTAAACTTCAACTTCAACAAAAACTCTAAGCTATGACTCTATGAAAAACTCTAAACTCTTAAACTAAACTAAACTAGAACTCCAACAAAACTCTAAACTACGACTCTAAGCTAAAAACTCTAAATTCTTAATTATAACTAAACTAAACTTCAACTCTAACAAAAACTCTTAAGCTAAGACTCTAAGGTAAAACTCTAAACTCTTAACTAAAAACTAAACTAAACTAGAACTCTAACAAAAACTCTAAGCTAAGACTCAGCTAAAACTCTAAACACTTAACTAAAACTTAGCCAAACTGGAACTTTAAGTAAAAATCTAAGCTATGACACTAAGCTAAAACTCTAAATTCCTAACTTTAACTAAACTTAACTCTAACTATAACTCTAAGCTAAGACTCTAAGCTAAAACTCTAAACTCTTAACTATTACTAAACTAAACTTCAACTCTAACAAAAACTCTAAGCTAAGATTCTAAGCAAAAAACTCTAAACTCTTAACTATTACTAAACTAAACTTCAACTCTAACAAAAACTCTAAGCTAAGACTCTAAACTATTAACTAAAACTAAACTAAACTAGAACTTCAACAAAAACTCTAAGCTAAGACTCTAAGCTAAAAACTCTAAACTCTTAACTAAAACTAAAATAAACTAGAACTCTAACAAAAACTCTAAGCTAAGACTCTAAGCTAAAATTCTAAACTCTTAACTAAAACTAAACTAAACTAGAACTCTAACTAAAACTCTAAGCTAAGACTCTAGGGTAAAACACTAAACTCTTAACTAAAAGTAAACTAAACTAGAACTCTAACTGAAACTCAAAGGTAAAACATCAAATTCTTAACTAAAATTAAACTAAACTAGAACTCTAACAAAAACTTTAAGCTAAGACTCTAAGGTAAAACTCTAAACTCTTAACTAAAACTAAACTAGAACTCTAACAAAAACTCTAAGTCTTAGCTAAAACTCTAAACTAAAACTAAACTAAACTAGAACTTCAACAAAAACTCTAAACTAAGACTCTAAGCTAAAACTCTAAACTATTAACTAAAACTAAACTAAACTAGAACTTCAACAAAAACTCTAAGCTATGACTCTAAGCTAAAAACTCTAAACTCTTAACTAAAACTAAACTAAACTAGAACTCTAACTGAAACTCAAAGGTAAAACATCAAACTCTTAACTAAAATTAAACTAAACTAGAACTCTAACAAAAAAAACTCTAAGCTAAGACTCTAAGCTAAAAAAACTCTAGGCTCTTAAAACTAATACTAAAATAAACTTCAACTCTAACTTAAACTCTAAGCTAAGACTCTAAGCTAAAACACCAAACTCTTAACTAAACCAAACTAAAACTCCAACTGAAATTCAAAGGTAAAAACATCAAACTCTTAACTAAAATTAAACTAAACTAGAACTTCAACAAAACTCTAAGTTAAGACTCTAAGCTAAAACATTCTATACTTTTAACTAAAACTAAAGCAAGGGCTGGGTGGTCCTTTGGGAGCCCGGGAAGGGCCTTTGGGGGTCTGGGGCCCTTGAGTGCCGATTGGTCCTTTGGGAGTCCGGTGGACCTTTGGGTGCCGGGGGAAGGCCTTTGGGGGTCCGGGGGCCAGTTGGGAGCTGGGGGACCTTTGGGTGCCGGGGGAAGGCCTTTGGGGGTCCGGGGGCCAGTTGGGAGCCTGGGGGGACCTTTGGGGACCGAGGGAGGGCCTTTGGAAGCCTGGGGAGGGCCTTTGGGTGGCCCGGGGATGGCCTTTGGGGGTCTGGGTGTGCCTTTGGGGGCTCCGGAGACCCTTTGAGACCTTGGGGGGCCTTTTTGGGGGGGGGGGGGTCGGGGGAGGGCCTTTGGGGCACAGGGGGGGGGGGCCTTTGGGGCACAGGGAGGGCCTTTGGGCCACAGGGAGGGCAGTTGAGGGCTTGGGGGACATTGGGGACCGGTGGAGGGCCTTTGGGATCCCGTTGGTCCTTCGGGAGCTCGATGGGCCTTTGGGGGGCCCGGGGATGGCCTTTGGGAGTCTGGGTGGGCCTTTGGGGGCTCCGGTGGCCCTTTGAGAGCTTTGGGGGCCTTTGAGGATCGGGGGGCTTCCTTCGGGCACAGGGGAGGGCAGTTGAGGGCCTGTGGGACATTTGGGGGCCGGTGGAGTGCCTTTGGGATCCCGTTGGTCCTTCGGGAGCTCGATGGGCCTCTGGGGGACCCGGGGATGGCCTTTGGGGGGTCTGGGTGGGCCTTTGGGGGCTCCGGTGGCCCTTTGAGAGCTTGGGGGGCTTTGAGGACCGGGGGCTTCCTTCGGGGTTTGGGTGGGGTATGAGAAGCCTTTGGGTTGGGTAGAGGACCTCGCAACACTGTTAAAATACAACTTGTGTATTATAACGACCACACTCAAAAACCTCCTCCAAAATCTCTTCAAAAATCACCTTTTAAAATGTCTCTAGCTGTTTCGCCGAAATAGTTCCATAAAATAGCTAAACGGTTTCGCCAAAATTATCCCTAAACGGAATTTGGCATGTTCCTTTTGTTTGGCATCTCTGCGCCAATGCATTTCAAATTATTTGGAAACCTTTTCGCGCGCTAAGATCAAAACGTCTGCTCGGAAAACGATTCTCTTGTTAGAACTCCAGACATTAATAAACTTCGCGCCGGAGACAGTTCAAACAAACATGACATCATGTGTGATCTAACTGTTTCTCGGAAACATTTCTCTTTGGAAATGCAAGGACATTAATTAACTTGACGTCATCTGTCAGACATTAATTAACTGTTTCCGGGAACTCGTAACATCTGGCTTGGAAACAACAATAACAAAATACTATTTCCGGATCATAACATCTGCCTCGAACAGGAAGGAAGTGTCATTAACTGTTTCTCGGAACCTCATAACATCTGGCTCGAATAACAATAACAAATACTATTTCTGGATCATAACATCTGCCTCGAGCGTGCACTTACAACAACAACATTGACCCCATTAACCACGTGTTCTCTCTAATGACTCTGTTCAAAAACAACAATAACATTGACCTTGGCATTTTGCCTCGGAAACAATAACAACATTGACCTTCGTTGAGAGCGTGCCAAAAACACACCTGGAGAAAGAGGCCATTGACCCCATTAAACCACGTGGTTCTATGCCCATATAAGGAGCCCCAGTAGGACCTTTAGGGTCATCTCTACTCATCGATGGCACTACTAAAATAATATAATTGAAACTAGCATTTTTATACACAAAAGATAAATAACTTTTCGGGTCATTCACAAAATAATGAACTTACGAATTATTCACTAAATTATTTTCAGAGAGAGTTGAATGCCAAAGTTTATTCAAAGTCTTGATGTAAATTTCCTTCTTTAATGTTTCCAAAAAGTAAACAAACTTCCAATGAAGGTGGCAAATACTTCTGTGTCTTTTAATTAAGCAGAAAAGAAAAGAAGAGAAAAAATATAAAAAACAATTGTGTTATAGATTTTGAAAGTTTTGTAAAAAAAAAGGACTATCAAGTGAACTTTTTTTGATTACTTTTGATTTAGATAAAGTGGGGAATTTATTTCAACCATGATCCCAATGAAATTAACCCCTGAGAAGGGAGATACCGATAACCAAATGCTAGGCCCATCTCCCCATTACGAAGTGACCTTTCTGAGGACTCAGATCAGTGTTACCAGCACCTCAAAGCAAAATGTACCACAAATTGCATGAAAAAATGTACCAAAGACAAAGTACCATATCCCAAATTTTTTTCGTCGGTGACGTAAAGCACTATCTATGAAAATTTTGCATAAAACATTTTCATTCGCTTTCTTTCTCCATTCCTTTGTTTTTATTTCTCTTCTAATACAGTACATTACTCCTGACAGCACTTGAAGTAATTGTTCGGAATAACATATATTACAACAGAAACATTTTACTACAGGCCAACAAAAGTCGTTGTTTTTCGGCCTTTTACGACCATTTATAAACTTGGCAAACTTTTTCAAACTCAAAACGAGCAGAAATTAACATGAGTTGGGCTCAAAACCCCTATGCCTTCCCAAGGCCAGAACATAACTTGCAGTTCACTGAAAAATATAAATGTTTAATTTAATAAATCAAATAATATTAACATTTTGATTGCTAAATATCAGTATATGTATATTAAACGGACAATGCACATTCATTTTTATTTTTTCAGTAAAGTGTAAATTATGTGCTGGCCTTGGGAAGGCATAGGGGTTTGAGCCCTACTCATGTTAATTTCTGTTCGGTTTGAGTTTGACTCGGTTAATTATTGTAATTTATGTTTGTTTTGGGTTTCATTTATTTATCGGTGCTGATTTGTGGTAGTTTCACGCTTAGCAGATTATATTGATTTTATTTTTGCTCATTTTTGGTTTAATGGAGTTTTTGTGCTTTTCTTTGAAAAACTTATTTTGTTGAAAAAGTTTTTTAAAATTAATTTCTGTTCGTTTTATATTGACAGTCTTTTCAGAGAAAAAGAAAAATACCACTGAGATGCCTTTTGGGAATTAGCATTAATACAGTTCATTTTGATTTAATCTTAAGGCAAAATTTAGTGTTTGAACATAATGGGCAAATGGGGAGGGTGGGCGTGGGAGGGGGATTGGTTGCCCTCCAATCACTTTCCACTATTAAAAAGGGCATTAGCCATTGCAATTTCCAATCGAATGAACCCTTTTCCAAGTTTCTATGACAAGTCCTTCGATACGAAGTGCCCTGGTCTAAAGAAAAAAAAATAAAAAAATAATACATTGTGCCAACATCATTCTTTACTTAGGCAGCGCGATTGCGCTGTCTGTGATAATTTCCGTTCGTTTTAAGTTTTAAGGTTGTTGCTTACTTTCAATTTAAAAAAAACTTGTTTTTTTTTTATATTTAATCACTGATACAAGTACGGCCAAATATTTACATGAGTCTGCAATTTGCCTGAAATAGGACACCTTTCCTGCTGCAGAATCTGAGTAATCAAATGCAGACTGAAACCATATGTCATCTCATTCAGAAGAGAAGAGGCACTCAAGTTCACAGCATTCACCTAACACGGTGGTCAGCAGCCATTTTAGTTAAGAGACTCAAATATAAACATTGGGAGGATATTTTAATATCTGACAACAATATATGCTTATTAATGTTTCAAATCTATACCCTAGCTTTAAACCTTGACTCAATTGCGAGTGCCACACCCACAAATATTACTATTTACGTTAGTTCTACCCTAAGATGAAAGGATGATAAACTATCTGTCTACAAGTAAAATGAATCATTTTATGCAATTCTAAAAGAAAAAGAAAACTTTCACTGCTTCCAAAGTTTGGTAACTACATTTACCGTTAGGTATTTATATATATATATATATAATATATATATATATATATATATATATATATATATATATATATATATATATATATATATATATATATATATATATATATATATATATATATATATATATATATATATATATATATATATATATATATATATATATATATATATATATATATATATATATATATATATATATATATATGTAGTTGAGCTAGATCGCCTTATTTTTAATTTCTACTTACTTGTAAGACTTGTTAAACAGAAAGATGTTTTTGTCGACCTTTGGACGCCGGAAGTGAAGTGTATTTACGAAAAAAGGAAAATAGGCGACTGCTTGTCTGTCTCTTATCTTGACTATGCTGAACAGATCTGGATGAAATAAAACACTTGTAGATGAAAGAATACAAACATACTGAATTGTACCACATTGCACCATAATTTTGTAAAATGTACCATATTTTGTGGGATTGTACTAAATTGTACCAGTAGAGGTGAAATGTACCAAAACGGTACAATTGTACCACGTATGGCATCACTGACTCAGACTCTAATGAAACTATGATCTCTGTCCATTCCGAGGACTCAAATCACCATGATGATGGCTTCAAAACTGTCACTTCTAAAAGATCCAAGAGAAAACGGTACACCAGTTTCTCCTCATTAAAAACGGTTTCTGCTCCACCCCCATTTTTGGGGGAGAAGAGCACTTCATCCACATTCTGCCTATTTCTTCCGAATTCAGGATTCCAGGGTTGCCACCCTGCCCTGGAAGAATTTACTAAATCTGAGGGGAAAAATTTACTAAATCGCATCTGTTTTTTACTAAAATGCTAAAAAAAAAAATTGTACGTGCGGCTACCGCCGCACGCGCACCATCAAGCACCAGTTTTTACTATAGGGGGTAATCAATAGGACTTACACAATTTTTTTTCCTTTTTTCTTTTTTTTTTTTCTCTTTTCTTTTTCTTTCGTTTTAATAGTATGATTGAAAATTCCGAAACCTATAAGTTCAAAAATCCTTTTTTTTGGATTATTTGGATGTACAACAGGATAGGCGTCATATTCCAGATGCGATATATCCAAGACGTCAAACAATAGTCTGGAATCTTGGATTCTGAAAATCCTGCTGATGAAGCCCGGCTTTAAATTTATCAATGGTCTTCAGGTCATAAAATTCAGATATATTGAAAAATTAAAAAGCAATCAACGAAGAACAACAGCTACAACTCATATTCACGAAGCAATTCAGGCGATGGAGTGCTTAGAATCTGAGATGTGTTTGAAAGTAACGGGTTTTGAAATTCGTCCCCCAGTTTCTTTGTTAAGATTTGAAATCTAAACCCTTCAATTTTGCATTTTTAAGAGGAAATTTGCCGTTTTTAAAACACTAATTGGGCGGGTTTTTAAATAAAGGATAAGCTGCTTGCAATGTATTCTGGCAAATTTTAAAGCAATTAATTTAGGATTTTTTTTAACTGATTTTTTCTGGATTCTCTCTCTTTCGTATTAAAGGGAATCAAAAACCAATACGATATATGTCACTTCAAAACAGAAATAACGTAATTGGCTACTGGTTTAGTTGTAAAATTATGTAAACTAAAAAGTGCACCTCAAATTGGAATAGGGCTGCCAAGAAAAAGAAAACTTATATAACATACAATAATTAGTTTAAAAAAGAATAACATTGTGTCAATAGTCTTCATGTCAGGCGAATCATACAAATTGAAAATTAAGAAGAAAAATAAGTAGCCACAATTAAAAAAGTCACACTTAAAGGGCTTTAATCGTCCTCGGCCTCAACCGAATTTAAATTATCCACTAGTGCCGAATTCTGACAGAAGGGATCTACTTGTTTTCATTTCTTGATAGCCCGAGTCAAATCACTGGGAATCACCCAATCATGTACTCCACTTGACGACCTGAGAACAAGTTGCTTCGTTTTGTGGTAAAGCTTTCTAATTTAGTTAATTATTAATTTAGTAAAAATATATATGACGCAAATATGAAGTTTTGAAATACAACTTTTTATTAAGATAAGGAACATATCCTGCTAAGTTCTGTTTAACGGGAAATTGAGAAATTACCACTTCCTAGCGATTACGTGGGAAGGTGTGATTGATAAAAATGTATAAAAGATACATTTTATCGGAAGGGAGCCTCTTATACTAACTTTATGCCGGACTGACCTCTGGTCCGTTGTTTTTAGAAATACCTTGGAACTTTGTCTTATCATTGTAAGTGTCTAAGTATCTATTTATACATTATTGTTGTTCTTGAGACTTGTGGTCTACTTGGGACAGCCAGTCCCAGGAGACAGAATATATCCGATTATATTATATGTTAAATGAATAAATGTATTGTATTTTAGACAACCTCTCTGCGATCTACCTTTAGCCTCTCGAACATACCCAGTCGGTACGCCTCATTAGTTCGGTTACAGCCTAAGGCACGCTACCAAAGTTTAATTACCTTAGGGCCAGAGTTTATCTCCCCTATAAAGGGAGAATAAAGGCATCTACGATTACACCCCCAAATACTATAGAAAAACAATTCACAACAACTGGTGGTCGCTAGAAAAACTGGGTCGAGAAGGCTAGATAAAAATAGTAGATTGAAATAAAATGGCATTACCAGAGGAAAAAATGACTTCCCTATCAACAGTACTTGAAATTGCAAAAATTATACCAGAATACGCGGGAAATTCAGATGTAGATGAGTTTATCGAAAAATTAAAAATTTTCGACGAACTAACTGAATCGTTTGAGAATAAGGTCAAAGAGCAATGCGGTGCAGCCAGATTAAAGGGAAGCGCCCTTAAACATTTTGAGGCAATTAAGGAAAAAGAGCCCAAGGACATCAGTACTCTAATTGAATCTTTTAAAACAAGATTCATAGAGACAAGCATCTCCGAGAGGGTAAGAACAGAGGTAGTCACATTTGATACCTCAACTAGTATCAGGGAATATGCAGACAAAATTTGTAGATCCGTGTGTTTACAATTAGAAAAAGGTGGAAATGACGAGACAATAAAGAAAGTACAACTACATACTTTTACCCTAGGGTTACCAAAAAAGTTATAAAGACTAATATTATCGCGGAAACCTGAAAATTTAGAGCAGGCTATAATACTAGTCGAAACAGAGGTAAAAATTGACGAAGCTATGAAAAAGTTTGACCAGATGTCTATGGGCGCCCTCCCCCACCAAAGACAGATAGTTGGGGAACCAACAAGGACAGATCAAAAATATTTAGAAATAACCAGGAAACAAACAAACAACTTAAGAGAAAATTTTATTGATATTATTGTAGCAAACCAAACCACTATGCAGCAGATTGCTGGCATAGAATACGCAAAGAAGGCCAGACGTACAAGACAAGACACCAATTCAGAACGCAGGGGGACAGAAATTTAGGAAGACAGGGAACAAATAATACTTGGCAAACACCTAATAATATTCCTGAATTTAGGCCTGGGGGGCAAACGGTTAACAATACCCAGGGTCAAAGTAACAGCGCTGAAGAAAACTGGGATAATCCCAGAAATTTTTGGCCAAACAGTGGGCATTTAAACGGAGAAAACAGCCTGTAAGGGTCGACAGAGCTGTTTCCTTACAAAGACCCCTATATAGCTTAGAATGTTGTGATACAAATGCAAATAATAATAATCTACCGATTCTGCGTTGTTTTAAAATTGAGTGTTTTCAAAATTTACCATGTTTACTAGATACAGGCGCATCTAAGTCATTAATTCGAGAGGAAGTTTTTAATAGGTTTCCTCCTAGAGTCAAAAATCGAGTAAGCAGATGCCAAAATACCCTAACATCAGTGACAGGGCACAAGCTGACAATTTTGGGAGAATGTCCACTAAAATTTAGTGCAGGGGATAAAGAAATAACAGTAACAGCAATAATATGCAAGCAGTTACATTTCCTTGTATTCTAGGAGTAGATGCCATCAGAAAATATGGGATTGTATGAGAACCCATATCTAATACAATCACAATAAACCAGGGCAAATGAAAATAATAGGCAAATTTGCGTAACAAACAAATAAAGAAAGTGAAGATTCGAATTATAACCTAAAAATAAGCGGAAAAATCACAATAGAAGGGGGAACGACAGCTCAAGTTCTAGCTACATTAAATGAAAAAGAAGGAAAGGTTAAAACAATGGATGCCGTGATAGGGGGGTACACCATAAAAGAATACCCAATGATTTTCGTTGAAAATCAAGTTATAAAAATTGAAAATGGTATAACGTACTTAAAACTATCAAATCTAAGTAATAATAAAATAAAACTGAACCAGGTAGAACTTGGATCAGTAGAAAAGATTTCAAATTCGGAAATAAAATATCTAAACAGTCCAGAATTAAGTGTAAATTTCACTAGCCACGAACAATTATCTTCATTAAAAACCGCAACCACAAGAAAAGTATGGAATGTCGAAAACGGATTTTTTGCAACAATTTGATTTAAAACATTTACCGGAAAACGTAAAAACTAGGGTGGAAAATATTCTTTGGGATTTTAAATGGACTTTTGCAAGACACAAAGCGGATTACGGATTAACTCACTTAATCACGCACAAGATATCAACAGAGGGCCCTCCAATCAAAAAGTCACCATATAAAACACCTTATCATTTAAAGCCATGGCTAGAAAGCCAAATAAAAGAAATGGAAGATCAGGCAATAATTAAAGAAAGTATTAGTGATTGGTGCTTTCCATTAGTAATAGTCAAAAAAAAAGATAACACCTGGAGATTTTGTATAGACTTTAGAGTAGACCCCGAAGCCGCGCCGAAAATCGGCGGCACGCCGCCGAAAAAAAAAAACGGCGGCGCGCCGCCGAGCTTGCATCAGCGCGCTGACGCCGCCGCTGATTCTATCGGCGGCGGCGTCACTAATACGCCGCCGTTTTTTTTTTCCTTTTTGGTTATCGATATCGACCTCCGGGCTTTAACCGCCATCCCGGCTAATCTGTTTCTTAAAAATAAATACTGTAATCTTGGGCTCGCCATGTATATCGGTTCATAGGAAGGAGAAGAAGAAATTTTTTCTTGAAACAAAAATTCTACCTTCCACTTTAAAATTCTGTTCATTTTTCTTTCTGATTTTTCGGATGAAAAGAGGTAGGTAAAAGAGCATTAGGCAATTCAGGATGTTGTCATAGGCAGCGCAATCGAGATGTCTAAGTAAAGAACAATGTTGGCACAATGTATTATTTATTTATTTATTTTTTTTTCATACCAGGGCAATTCGTATCGAAGGAGTTGTCGTAAAAACTTCAAAAAGGACTCATTCGATTGGAAATTGGAATAACTAGTGCCCTTTTTAATAGTAGAAAGTGATTGGAAGGCAGCTAACACCCCTTCCACGCCCACCCTTTCCCCAAACACATCCAATCAAAATTTTAAGATAGCCATTTTTGTTCAGAGTAACTGATTTCCAGAGAGAAAATATGTTTTTTGAGGAGGTTACTCCCCACACAACCCTTAGGGCAAGGGTTTTGTAGTTATGCCCTGGAGGTATATAAGAACGATGTTGGCACAATGTATTATTTATTATTTTTTCCTTTAGACCAGGGCATTTCATATCGAAGAAGTTGTCGTAGAAACTTCGAAAAGGGCTCATTCAATTAGAGATTGGAGTGGCTTGTGCCCTTTTTAATAGTCGAAAATGATTGGAAGGCAACTAACACCCCTTCCACGCCCACCATTTCCCGAAACACATACAATCAAAATTTTGAGATAGCCATTTTGTTTAACGTAGTTGAAAGTTCTGGAAATTAGGTCTTAGAGGATGACAACCACCCTCACAGCCCTTAGGGTAAGGGTTGTAATTTATGGCCTGGGGGCATATACGGTGTTTATAGAAAGCGTTGTCGTAGAGACTCAAAAAGGGATCATTAGTTTGGAAATCGAAAAGCTAGTGCCCTTTTTAATAATCGAAAGTGATTGGAAGGCTTGACATTTTTTTATAGTAGAGATCGATGTGGGTATAATATATCATTTTTTTGTTGTTGTTGTTGTTTAGACCAGGGCACTTCGTATCGAAGGATTTGTCGTAGGAACTTCGAAAAGGGCTCATTCGATTGAAAATAGAAAGGGCTGATGTCCTTTTTAATAGTCGATAGTGATTGGAGGGAAACTAATCCCCCTCCAACGCCCACCCTCCCATTTGCCTTTATGTTTAAAAAGTAAATGTTGCCTAAGATTAAATCAAAATGCACTGTGTTTATGCTAATTCCCATTAAGGCATCTCAGCAGTATCCCAAGAACGACTGAGGGTATTATGTTCAAACTTTCAGGGCTTCTTCTGCTCTTAAATTTGACCAAATCGAAATAGCGTAAGTGTATCCAAGCTATCAAAGAAAATAAACAAATTTGTTTGCGAATGTTATCAAGTTTTTTCATTTCAGGTCAACTAGAGGAGGTATGAAACTAAATTAAACACTATTATTTGTGTCCAGATTTTTATAAGAGTCTATGTTGTTAAATTTTGCTGAAAATTGTTTTCCAGCATACAAATAGCAGGCCAAACTACAAATTCTTAAAAAAACGAAAAGATTTAAAGTATGATTTTCTTTTTTCCCTGAAAAGACTATGTCTATATAAAACGAACAGAAATTAATTAAAAAACTGTTTCCAAAAAATAAGTTTTTTCAAAGAAAAGTAAAGAACTCCATTAAACCAAAAATGAGCAAAATTAAAGTCAAATAATCTACCAAGCGTGTGAAACTACCGCAAATCAGCATCGATAAATAAATGAAACCCAAAACGAACAGAAATTACAATAAATAACTGAGTCAAACTCAAAACGAGCAGAGATTAACATAAGTTGGGCTCAAAACCCCTATGCCTTCCCAAGGCCAGAACATAATTTGTACTTTACTGACAAAAATACAAATGAATATGCATTGTCAGTTTAATATACATATACTGATATTTAGTAATCAAAATGTTAATATTATTTGATTTATTAAAGTTATAAAAGTAAAAACATTTATATTTTTTCAGTAAAGTGAAAATTATGTTCTAGCCTTGGGAAGGCATAGGGGTTTTGAGCCCAACTTATGTTAATTTCTGCTCGTTTTGAGTTTGACTTAGTTATTTATTGTTATTTTTGTTCGTTTTGGGTTTCATTTATTTATCGATGCTGATTTGCGGTAGTTTTCCGCTTGGTAGATTATCTAGAGCTAGCATAGAAATATATCTATAAAAATGAATTACATTTTTTTGCACAGTTAGCAGAGCACACTGAAGTTGCTCTTTGCTGAAACTTTGACTTGAAACATTATATATTGACCACTTCTTTCAGAAAAGAATTTCGGAGGGTTATTCCGTATTGATAAGAAAAGAGGGTAAAGGTGCAGTTTAGTTCCTCCTGTAGTTTAGTGCGCAGGAGCCCTATGGTGAAGGTGCAGGTTTGTTCTCCCTTATAAAACAACTTGTTTCAGCAGATACAAAGAAGAAGCCCATTTGCGGCATTCTGTGGGACCCCAAGGTCCAGTACTAGTATCAGATCCCGCGAGTGGCAGTTTACGCTCGTCAAGTTCTGGCTGTACCAGCCACATGTGCCCCAGCTAAACGGCTTTTTAGCACGACAGGACTGATAGTGACTGCAAAAAGGTCAATTGCTCCAGGCAGAGTGAACAAACTGACTTTGTTACATCAATTGTCACTGAAGTGATGTAACCGCTGATTTAAAATTGTTGGTGTTGTTAAGCTATGGTATCTGATTTGTATACAGTGTTTTTTCGATGTTGTTATTTTTTTTTTTTTTTTTTTCACTTCCTTTTCGTATGTATTTGATGAACAGGAGATGTTTGAACTTCAAACTTTGAAAGTTATACACACATTAGCCCAAATCATTAACAAGAAGGAAATGACTAAACACGGGATTTTATAGGAACAATGCGATGTTAAACATAAACACAACATAGGTTTCCCTGGGTCTAGTGGCTAAAAATGAGAATTCTACTTGGTCTTATCGACGGTGAACATAAACACTTTCCGCACGGCCCAAAAAATTCTTGTTTTGTCATATTGTTCTTGTATGTTTTTAGCCAACCATTTAAAAATCCTTACTAAAATCGAGGTTGAACGTGCTTGGTGAAGTGGAATTTTTATTATTATTTTTAATTAGAAAAATCGGCGCGCCGCCAAAAAAAATTTCGGCGCGCCTGGCGGCACGCCGCCGCCGCTACTGAATCACACATTCGCCGCCGTCATTTCGGCGTGGCGCGGCTTCGGGGACTACTTTAGAGCACTAAACGCCGTCACGGTTAAAGACGTGATGAAGTTACCAAGAATTGATTCGATTTTAGATTCGTTAGGGGGTTCAAAATATTACACTAGTTTTGATTTAATAGCAGGATATTGGCAAAGCGCTTTAGATGCAGAAACTAAGCATAAGGCTACAGTAATCTTAGACGATGGCAGAACGTTCACATTTGATGCATGCCATTTGGCTTATCATTTAGTCCAAATTGTTTTAGTCGCCTAATGAATTTGGTGTTAAAAGATAACGAACCAGGAAGGAAAAAAGATACTTTGGCTTATTTAGATGATGTAATTCTGTTTAGTGAAAACTTGGAAGACAACTTGGTCGGACTTAGAAAAATACTGGAAAAGTTTGAAAAAGCAGGCTTAAAATTAAAACCAGAAAAGTTAAAAATAGTAGTACCAAAATTAGTTTTCTTGGACACCTGATAAACCAAGGTACTATTTCACCAAATCCAGAAAAATTTACAGTCATAGAAAATTTACAGTCTCCTAAAGATCAATAAAGCTGCAGATCAGTTTGTGGTCTGTTAAGCTATTTCAGACGATATATTAAAAATTATGCCACAATAGCACAACCTTTGACAAACCTTTTGAAAAAATCAGGTAAATTCGAATGTCCAGCGGACGCAAAGCAAGCGCTAAATGAAATAAAAAGGCAATTATTACTGGCACCAATACTAAAACTACCAGATTTGTCACAAGACTTCTGTTTTGCAAACAGATGCTTCGGGGTACGGTATAGGGGCCATATTATTAAGCATAAATTCTGAAGGAGTATAATCAATAGTTCAATACGCCAGTAGGTCACTGACGGAAGCAGAAAAAAAAAATACTCGACAGTTGAAAGGGAGTGTTTAGCAGTTGTAGTATTTACAGAATATTTTCGACAATTTTTACCTGGAAAAAAATTTATTTTGCGCGTAGACCAAAAATCATTAGTTTGGCTACATACGATGCAAAATACTTCAGCCCGGCTGACACGGTGGATACTACGTCTGCAAGCATATTCATATACCCCAATATATATAAAGGGCCGTACAAATATTTTACCACACTATTTGTCACGAAATCCAGATAAGGAAGAAAATGTGATAGCAACCATCCAGAACGAACTGGAAGGGGTAGAAATACTGTCGAATGAAAATATTTCGAAGCATCAAAATAAAGATGATTTTTGTTTAGCAATGAAATCCTTTTTATCAAAAGGAACGGAACTGCCAGAGCACTTTAAACATTTTTTAAAGGACTTAGATAATTTTGATCTGGACGAAAGTAAAAATCTTCTAGTAAGATACCATAGACCATCGCAAGAATATAGAAAAAATGACTTAAAAATTATTCCAGTAATTCCAAGATCTCTGGAAGGAGAAGTTTTACAGATGGCACATGCAACGATTGGCTGTCATATGGGAGAAGCAAAAACTATGGGGAGACTGAAGGGAAATTTTTTATTCCAAAAATGCACTCAAAAGTAAAAGCTTTTATACAAAGCTGCCAAGAGTGCGCAAAACAAAAGTCGCCACCAAAGACCCCTAGGGCTGAATTAGGTCAATACCCCACCCCTTCAGGGGTAGGAGAAATAATGTCAATAGACATTTGGGGATCCGGGGGAAGTTTACCAGTTACCAGGAAAGGAAACAGGTGCGTACTAACCATCGTAGATCATTTTAGTTCATATTTATACGCTTTTCGAATTAAAGATGAAAAGACAAAAACCATTGCGAAAGTTTTGGTCAATCGCCTATTTCTGGAACACGGGATTTTCCCTAGAGTTTTACTTAGCGACAATGGGCCATGTTTTAGAGCCAAATTATTAGACGAAATTACAGAATATCTGGGGGTTAGACGATGGTTTACCTCGTCTTATATGGCAGCAGCTAATGGGAAGGTTGAACGTAAGCATAGGGAATTAGCTTACATGCTGGGAATACATGCAAGAGAGGAAAATGAAAATTGGGATGAACATTTACCATTTGTAGTCTTTGCTATAAATACATCTTTTTCACGTACCTTAAAAGAAACGCCATTTTTTGCAACATATAAGAGATCCCAGAATTTGTTTAGATGAAATACAAAATGACAGAATATATTACAACCTAGACCATTATATAAGCAAGAGATGGTGATGCGAATGAAAAAAGCTATGGAACAAGTTAAAGACAATCTGGAAGATGCGGAAACAGAACAAAAGAAAAAAATATGACAGAACAAGCAAAAATAAAACGAGTTACTGTTTAGGAGATTTGGTTTATGTTTACAAAACGAATCTGGAAGGAACAAAAAAGTTAAAACCGAAGTGGGATGGACCTTACAGGATTATAAAAATTCTACCAAATAACTTAACATATGTTCTAAAGCATCAGTATAAGGAAAAGGAAGAAGTAGTACACCATAATAGAATGAAAAGGGGATATTTTTGAAAACCATAGAAAACAGAGCCTCTACTTTCAGAAGAAGAAATAGAAGACACGATCTCATCAGTATATATCAGAAGACCATATGAATTTTATGACCTTTTTAACGACCACAATAGTTGGGAGAAGTGGAAGGAATATTTAGCCCAGTCTTGGCTACAAACTTTCCACAACAAACAAGAGAAAAAAGGAAAAGTTCAATGTTCATCGGATACTAGCGATGAAAGCGACAGAGAAGAGCCTCAAACACAACCTACTGGTTTAAGACATAATAAACTATCCGAACGCTCTTTCGTTCTCCAATTAAATTCCTACATCTCTTCTAAAAAGTCTGTCTCCTAAAGGCCTTCCTCAAGGTGCTGTCCTCAGCTGTCTCCTGTTTTCGCTATATTTATGGGATTGGAATTTACCCCAAACAAATATTCAGTTTGCAGGTGATATAGTCCTATGGTCACCTCAAATAATTTTGAACTGGCCCAATCCAAGTTACAAAAGTCGCTTTATGCGTTTGAATGTTTCTCCAACAATTCATGCCTACCCACTGCCCCATCAAAATCAGCGATAGTACAGTTTCATAATAAGAGAAACCCCCAATCCGCCCTACTAACCCAAAATGGTGTTGACATCCAAGAGCAACAAAAAATCAAATATCTAGGCCTCACTCTAGACCTAAAACTAACTTTCAGGCTCCACATTGAAAATGTGAGAAAAAATGCCTCAGAAAACTGCGCATCTTATAAAGGCTACTCAATACGCCTTGGGGTTGGACTTATATCAGATCTCAGATTGATTACGGACTAATTGTCTATTGCTCATGCTCAAAAACCCTACTATGCACTCTGGAGGCTGTTCAGAATACTATGATCCGTGCTATTCTTGGCCTCAGGAATCACACCAAAACCAACTTCCTCCTCAGCGAAAGTGGTCTCACCTCTATTGCCATGCGCAGAGACATCCTACTTGCCCGCTACTTTACAAAAATGGAAGGTAACAGTTCCCATAGATTACATGACTGGCTAAGAAACCCTGGTGCTTTTAGGGGCCTTGCACGGGAATTTGTAACCACCCAAATGACCTTCCCCATACCTTCATCTTCTTTATTTCAAATATACCCCCGGATAACTTCCTGGGCTGACCACTACCCAGAAGTCAACCTTTTGTTTGCGCCGGCTATTAAAGCAGATCTTTCCCTTGCCTATGTAAAATCATTATTCCATGAATTTGAGTCTCAGAGATATAAACACCACCTCCCAATTCTTGTGGGTGATTCAAAAACGGAATCCAGCACGGTTTGTGGAGTCCATTTCCCATCTTTATGTATAGCAGCTGCAGAAAGGCTCAAAAATGATGTGAGTATCATGACATATCATGAAATAGGTGTCATCTACATCACATTGGAAACCATTATAAAGATGCCAAACCCTTCAAGAAACACCCCTCTTATAATTTACTCGGACTCAAAATCAGCCCTTGCCTTAATATAACCAGAGTTTTCAGAGTACCCAGACAATGATATCTCCACCACCCTTATACTATTGAACCAACTACTTAAACAAGGTATATCCAGAAAATTCCAATACATCCAAAGTCACATGGGCATTAAAGGAAACCACAAGGCAGATGAAATAGCTAAATCTGCCTTTCAGTTTGAAATAATATCTGGAAGGCCTATCCCAGTAAGGGATATTAAACCATTGGCACCTAAAAATTTACCTAGCAAACCAAAGCCCATCACACCTTTCTCCATTTACATCCTGGAAAGACTTAAAGATGTACAACAGAATAGGATCAAATGCTACTTGTCTTAACTGCCAAACATATCACTTCCAAAAAACAATCACTACAAAGGTAACGAGCCCTCTTTGCCACCTATGCCAAACCCATGACGAGACCATCAACCACGTTCATTTCGGTTGCCCTATGGCCAGGGGCGTCCCGAGGGAGTTGGGTTAGGGGCGCGCCACCCCTCCAACGGTTTTGGCATTCTGTAAAAGTTTCACGCTTGGTAGATTATTTGATTTCGTTTTTGCTCATTTTTGTTTAATGGAGTTCTTTACTTTTCTTTGAAAAACTTATTTGGTGGAAAAAGTTTATTTTAATTAATTTCTGTTCGTTTTATATTGACATAGTCTTTTCAGGGAAAAAGAAAATAATACTTTAAATCTTTTCGTTTTTTTAAGACTTTATAGTTTGGCGTGCTATTTGTATGCTGGAGAAAAATTTTCAGCAATCTTTAACAACATACACCCACTTAAAAATCTAGACACAAATAGTAGTGTTTAGTTTAGTTTCATACTTCTAGTTGACCTGAAATAGAAAACTTGATACCATTCGCAAAAAAATTGTTTACTTTCTTGATAGCTTGGATAAACTTATGCTATTTTGATTTGGTTAAATTTTAAGAGCAGAAGTAGCCCTAAAGTTAGAATATAATACCCTCAGTCGTTCATGGGATACTGCTGAGATGCCTTGTTGGGATTTAGCTTTAACACAGTACATTTTGATTTAATCTTAAGGCAACTTTTAGTTTTTAAACATATTGGGCAGATGGGGGGTGGGCGTGGGAGGGGTATTAGTTGCCCTCCAATCACTTTGACTATTAAAAAGGGTATTATCCCTTTCTATTTTCAATCGAATGAGCCCTTTTTGAAGTTCTTATGACAACTCCTTTGATACAAAGTGCCATGGTCTAAAAAAAAAAAAAAATAATAGTACATTATACCCACATTGATCTTTACTATAAAAATGTCAAGCCTTCCAATCACTTTCAAATATTAAAAAGGGCACAAGCCCTTTCAATTTCCAGTTGATTGAGCCCTTTTTGAGTTTCTACGACAAAGCTTTCTATAAACACCTTATATGCCCCCCGGGCATAAATTACAACCGTTGCCCTGAGGGCTGTGAGGGGCTGTCGTCCTCAAAGACCTAATTTCCAGAACTTTCAACTATGTTAAACAAAATGGCTATCTCAAAATTTTTATTGAATGTGT
>CM051257.1:76756148-76800648 GCA_027921565.1 Artemia sinica | reverse complement strand
TTAGATTGTCATAGGCAATCTAAAAAGATTTATATTGTTAGTTATATTTATATAGTTATATAGATTATAAAGTTATAAAGATTATAGTTATAAAGATTTATATTTATATAGTTAGATTTCTATTGAAATATACTTACCTGGCTGGGGAGCTGCCTTGATCATGAAGGAGGCGCTCCCAGGGTGAGGCCTTTCCATTGCACTTAGGATTGGCTGACCCCTGTGATTACCCCAAATGGGGGTAACTCAACAGCGTAATTTTTGGTAGTGGGGGACTGCGTTCGCGCGGACCCCTGTCCACACTCTGTAAAGTACTGTCCTATGGGCATCTATTGAATGTGACGTATTTATCAGTTGTAAGGAAAAGCACACAATTTGATATTGTTAAGGCAGTAATGGGACATGTAAAATTGATCATTGGGCCCTTTTGAAAAAATGAATTTCTTGATAAACTTACATGTTTGAAATATTACGGAAGAATTGTGCCAAAAATATGAGAGAGTTGGGCGTATACTCTATAGATTCCTAATGCATTTTGTTTTCGAAAATACTCTGTAATTATTAAATACTGATTTTTAAATTGAACTAGGAATCGAATCAAATTGCTGAAATTTAGATTAAGTCACAAAGGCTAGTCTTAAAAAAGTGAAATGCCCTTGGTTCCCCCCCCCCACATTTCATCAAGTCAATTGCGTTGGCAACATATCAAACTAAAAATTCCTTCACTACCGCCAAGCTTCTTGGAATATTTAAATAGGGGGGGACTTTGGCGACAGCCATTGATCGACCACTCAGTTACATTACAATTATTTTTGAGCCTGATTACTGAATATTTATGTTATTTTCTGTGGATGTAGTTTTTGTACCATGTCATTAAAGTTGCCCATGAATTGCTGCTCATTGAATATGTTTTCTCATCATATGATTTTTTTGCCCATATTTACTTGATTGAACATTGAATTCCTTATTACTTTCGAACCTTGTTAAAAAAAACGATAAGGATTTACTAGGATTTATTTTTATATACTCAAGTCATCTCTAGCTATTTTCATAGCTCTGGCCTCTCCTCATATCGAGTTAATCTTTCGCCTTTTACTAAAGATTACCGTGGGGAGGGGCACTTGATGAGTCTTAACAAATTTTTGAATGCCGAAAGGCAGACTAGCCTATACTCTTGCTGCATGTTCTAATGTTCCAAGATCACTTATCTGACAAGCCCGATTACTTAGCGTTTGACGAAACGTAAATGACATGAGAAGTCAGTAGGACTACTACTTGAGGAAACGGTCTTGATAGTGTAGTAGACATGATTAGTGTTGTTATTCGCCTAGTTGCATGCAGCTTTTCAGTGCTAAGTATTTGTTGTTATCTTTTACAGATTACACCCGGGGAAGCTAATTTTAAGCGGGTAAGGAATGCTCCAAGGCACTCTTGGCTCGGTGCAATAACGAACCAAGTCCTAGGCGCTCTTGAGTCCCCATTCTCTTAGGACCTTCATTCCTCCTTTGTCTAGTAACAGTATTTCCATTCCAGTTTAGGAGGTTTTTCTAAAATGAAATGGGATAAATGAAATGAAATAAAATTGGATGAATATATAATAGTTTAGAAACAAATTTGGGCTATATATTTGCACATTAGGGAGGGTGGGGGGTAAAGCACAGCATACATTAAATACGTAACCTAACCTAGGTACCTTTCTCCCTCCTAAACCCCCCAAAAAACAATCGTTTAAATATTGAGAATTCACGCTTTGGCATCAATTTATCTAGCAAATCACCCGTTATCTGCTAATGAAATAGCAGTTTGACGGGTTTCGTGACTGGTTTCTTTGATATAGTATATAGCGATGCCTGCATAATGCACCAGTACCCCGTAATTCATTTAGGCTAAAAAGTAAAGGGCAAAGCATGGCTCAAGAAATCTGAACAAAACTAGCACAAGTCCATACAGAATATTACTCCATAAGACATTGATCTTCTGCACTTGAAAATCAAAAGATACTACCATCTTGGAATGCGCCTTCCCTCGTACTACTTTGTTTCTACTAAGTCTTTCAAGCTCGAGTCCATCTTATAGGACTTTTGTTTCATTTTCTATTGCTTTTCTACGGTTCAAAGCTTAGTGTTCTTTAGTAAGTTTGTACTCAAATTCTACTATAAAACTGGAATTATACTTGAAGGCCATCTATTTGTCAATTCAGTGTTCTGGCTACATTGTTAGTAAAAAGATGGAATTATAAAATTAATCTAGTAAATGACAAACAGAAAGGATAAATACTAATAAAAATAAAGTAAGTAATTATATACCTGATGAAGTCTTACTGTATTGTTTCTGTGTATTTTGCTCGGGTGATTAAAAATTCAGCTTTTGTGTCCATCTTTGGAGCAAATTTAATAATGTCATAATATAAGTTGTATTATTACCAAGTAGCATGAGTGAATACCAGCAGCTTCAATGGGGGGAGGGGGGCGTTTTTCTGCAAGATTTAGTTCTTACTCCCCCTTCCAGATTCAAGAAAGTCTTTTTGTGGATTATTGTTGAAAAGGGGCTTGGTTTTTTTTTTGTATTTTGTTCAAAAAATTGGAAAAACAGCGAACTTTCCCTCCCTGGATTATAAAGAATACTCTTCCCATCCCTAGGGCCGTGTCCAAAATTTCTCTTTGGAGGAGGGGTGCATAAAATGGTTAAAAAAAACTCATCGAAAATTTGTTTAAATGCATTGCGTTTCGTTTTAACGTATCAGACAAAAATATCGGGGGGGGGGACTAGATATTGCCTAGCCTCTATAATTTTCGTGAATTGACACCATTGATCGTCACCAGTGGTGTCGTTGGGGAAGAGGAGACATTTTTCTTGTAATATTTGCTCGGCTCATTTTGAATCCTGTTTTTGTGTTTATGTTTTTGAGCAAATTTAATAACGTCACAACATAACTTGCATCATTGTCTAGTAGGATATATCAGCGTAAATGGCTTTTACGTTGGAAATTGAACTAAATCAAAATTCACTATTTGCATCCAAGGTTGTCAAAAGTGTGTATATGTGATATTTATGGAAAAGTTAAGGAATTTAAGTTGAAACTTTCAGGGTATGTGGAGTGTAATAGTTGCGTACTATTTGTCTATTGTCAAGGTTGTAACATGATAGGAGCTGGAATCTTTTCAACCCTATAGAAACCAAAAGATTATGCAAATTTTCAACTTATTTATATTTGAATATTTCTCCCCCTACCCATCAATCGATAGCATTATAGTACAACTTTTGTTAAAAAATTGGGTACTCTTGCATTATGCGGGCCTTTCTAAAAAGTCAAGTTTGGTTAATGCTAATGAAATAAAATAAAATAGGATGAATATATAATATTTTAGAAACAAATTTGGGCTATATATTTGCACATTAGGGGGTGGGGGGTTTGGTTTGGGGGTTTGTAAAGCATAGCATATATTAAATACGTCACCTAACTTAGGTACCTTCCCCCCCCCCCTAAACCAACAAAAAACACAGTCTAATATCGTATGCGCAATGAAAACCACGCTATCATTGCCTAGTCTATAGCGGTAAACATGTCGAAAACGGGTTTTATAATGGTCTACTCTATAGTAGTTAACCCGAGAGGCCTGCATAATGCAAGAGTACCAAAAATTGTTGCAAAATTTGTCAAACATATAAATAGAAAGCCAAAATTTGAATTCTTATAGAGAGAAACGGAAAAGATCTAAAATATTCTTTTCTTAACCAATGAAAAGGAATATGTGAAATAAAAACTGTCAGAAATTGTTATTTTATAAATGACAGAAATCTTTATTAAATAAATAACATTATTTGGCACGTGATGTAACTAAGTAGGACTTTTGTAATAGTATTTCTTAACAAAGGCACCACGATATATAGGTACTGTACCGTGTCCTATCTTTCCCTTGTTACGTTTCCCCTATATTTGGGACAATCCTTTTATATTTGGATTGTCCCAAATCATTGCTTGTATGCAACAAATTTCGTAGGATAGTGTTAAACCGTGACGAACAGTAAGCAAAACTAATCACCTAAATGTTGCAACTCCTTTGGTACATAAAACATTGAAATCAACAAGGTTAATGTAGCTTACTAATTACCATATAATGCAAAATCTAATTCAACGCCTCCTAGCGCAGTTGCTTATGCGCACAGGTGAAATCAATGCCGGAGAAATCGTATCGAGGCTTGAATAATTTTTTTTTTTTTTTTTTTTTTTTTTTTTTTTTTTTTTTTTTTTTTTTTTTTTTTTTTTTTTTTTTTGTTACAACAAAGATAAAATCCTTGAAAATAAAATTTGTTGCTGATGTTACAAATCGATGCAATCTTATGTTTTTTGAAGATATTTTTTCTACGTCAAGATGTTCGTGGCTTTGCCAACATATAACGTTAAACAAAATTTTAAATTAAAATTAGAAGTTAATTTCGAACATCAGGGTATTTTTTTTGGGGGGAGGGGGGATTTTAAACTAAACAAGATACACTTTATGCTTTCAGTTTTGAACAAAGGGCGATACCTCAAGAACGGCTAAGGGTACTACGTTGAAATTGTCACATATTCAATGGGAAATTGAACTAAATCAAAATACACTATTTTCAAATTGTTTAATTTTCTTTTGTGTGTGGGGGGGGGGGTCCTACAGGATCTGTACACTTTTACCCTGATAGATAAAATATCGTTTCGTTGTATTTTATTGAAAAAAGGGCTTGTTTTCTGTAATTTAGAGTTTTCTGCTATTTATAAATTTTTGATATACTGAGTCATTAAAACAAACAATATTTTTTTCGTTTACCGTTTTTCGAAAATTTTCCAAAATTCCTGGTAAATAGTCATTTTATTCCTGATTAGTTTCAAATCTTGTTAAAAAAAAAACTCATATGAATTTACTATGATTTATTTTGGAAAAGCTAAATGTGCTCTCAGGCGATTAGGACATTTTTATCAGAAAGAAAGCATGTTTTTACTATCTAAAAAAAAAAATCTAGAACCTTGATTTGTTAATGTGAAAATATTTCACAACATTTGAATTTATCAAATCATACTTATTTGGCTTTTGAGCTGCCTTGATCAGGAAGGAGGTGCTCCAGGGGCACAATTTGCTATGGGGCAGGGGGGACTTTCCCATCCAGACTAAAGCTTGACCCCCTCTCAGACCTCAGTTTGTCCCCCCCCCCTCAGCTGAAATTTAGTTTCTGCAAAATATCATGTCAAACCTAAAATAAGCCTGCATAATTCAAGGATCCAGATAAACAGGTCAGTTTTGTTTTTTTAGTAGCCTAAATCTTTGTCTGATTTTGGCTTTTTGAATGACAATTTTGTCCAAGTCTTGATTGGAAAATTTTCCGTTTACCATTAAAATTTTGAGATAAACTTTGATATTATGGGAAATGTTTTATACTGTTATCGCTTCTCGGCCTTTTGGCTAAGATCAAAGTGTAGTATCTGTTCTTATCAGCTTAATATCTGATACGGTCCCCACATGGGGCCCAGAATATTAAACTGATTTTTGGAAACCGGAGGGATGTCGGGGCTTGCTCCGCTCCCTTCACGCGTTGGCCCGGTATTGCAGTACCTCTGGGATCGGCGCACTCCTCTCGAGGGGATATCAAAGCTCATTAACCTTAAACACTGACGTCTTATGCGCTTCCTTATACATTGTAGAAACCATATCTGTAGTTTCCTAGCCGTTGAATATATTGAATATATATATATTTTTTTTTTTTGATCCGAAAAACTGTTAATAATTTACAAAATTTAATGGTGAAAAAGCCAATGACCACTCGCCATAATTAAATTAAAATCCCCAACCTGGATTGAAGTCCCCATGCATCTTTTTCGAAAATAGTATGCAATTATTAAATGCTGAAATTTAAATTGAACCAAGATTTGAACAGAATTGCTGAAGTGATTGTTTTTGGCCTCAGAGGGCTTGGTTCTGTGGTGAGTTGTTAGTAGTAGTGGTAATGACTAAAGCCCCCTTTGGTTGTTAACGAGAAGAACGGCCACTGGGTTCTCAGAAATAAAAGTTTCGACTTTTCAGTCATATTGATAACAGAGTGAGAAACCCCTGATTGTCTTTTCTCAAATAGGTAAACTTGCATTCAAAGGATTAAGATGTTTGCATATGAAGATGAAATGGGGCATTTCTATTTTCAAAAATAATTTAGAGACTTGATTCATTAATGTAAAAAAGTTTTGTAAACCTGCATCTGGCTAATAAATTAGAGCTTCTGAGTGGCATTCAAAGCAACGGGATTTATGTCAAAAGATATTAGTAAAATGTTAGATTTCTATTAAAACATACTTACCTGGCTGGAGAGCTGCCTTGATCATGAAGGAGGCGCTCCCAGGGTGAGGCCTTTCCATTGCACTTAGGACTGGCTGACCCCTGTGATTACCCCAAATGGGGGTAACTCAACAGCGTAATTTTTGGTAGTGGGGGACTGTGTTCGCGCGGAGCCCTGTCCACACTCTGTAAAGTACTGTCCTATGGGCATCTATTGAATATGACATATTTATCAGTTGTAAGGAAAAGCACACAATTTGATATTGTTAAGGCAGTAATGGGACATGTAAAATTGATCATTGGGCCCTTTTGAAAAAATGAATTTCTTGATAAACTTACATATTTGAAATATTACGGAAGAATTGTGCCAAAAATATGAGAGAGTTGGGCGTATACTCTATAGATTCCTAATGCATTTTGTTTTCGAAAATACTCTGTAATTATTAAATACTGATTTTTAAATTGAACGAGGAATCGAATCAAATTGCTGAAATTTAGATTAAGTCACAAAGGCTAGTCTTAAAAAAGTGAAATGCCCTTGGTCCCCCCCCCCCCACATTTCATCAAGTCAATTGGGTTGGCAACATATCAAACTAAAAATTCCTTCACTACCGCCAAGCTTCTTGGAATATTTAAATAGGGGGGGGGGGCTTTGGCGACAGCCATTGATCGACCACTCAGTTACATTACAATTATTTTTGAGCCTGATTACTGAATATTTATGTTATTTTCTGTGGATGTAGTTTTTGTACCATGTCATTAAAGTTGCCCATGAATTGCTGCTCATTGAATATGTTTTCTCATCATATGATTTTTTTTGCCCATATTTACTTGATTGAACATTGAATTCCTTATTACTTTCGAACCTTGTTAAAAAAAACGATAAGGATTTACTAGGATTTATTTTTATATACTCAAGTCATCTCTAGCTGTTTTCATAGCTCTGGCCTCTCCTCATATCGAGTTAATCTTTCGCCTTTTACTAAAGATTACCGTGGGGAGGGGCACTTGATGAGTCTTAACAAATTTTTGAATGCCGAAAGGCAGACTAGCCTATACTCTTGCTGCATGTTCTAACGTTCCAAGATCACTTATCTGACAAGCCCGATTACTTAGCGTTTGACGAAACGTAAATGACATGAGAAGTCAGTAGGACTACTACTTGAGGAAACGGTCTTGATTAGTGGTTAGTCAAGTAACCCTGGAGAATGGAGGATAATTGAAGTCATACATGAACAAAAATTCAATCTTTTCAAAAATGAAAAAGAAATTGTGAAATTATGGGCAGATAGCAAAAAGGGACAGTAATTGTGAAATGTGGCGCACCTTCCAGGGGTTTCTAAATAAGCTATGTTTATAGTGAAGTAGACATGATTAGTGTTGTTATTCGCCTAGTTGCATGCAGCTTTTCAGTGCTAAGTATTTGTTGTTATATTTTACAGATTACACTCGGGGAAGCTAATTTTAAGCGGGTAAGGAATGCTCCAAGGCACTCTTGGCTCGGTGCAATAACGAACCAAGTCCTAGGCGCTCTTGAGTCCCCATTCTCTTAGGACCTTCATTCCTCCTTTGTCTAATAACAGTATTTCCATTCCAGTTTAGGAGGGTTTTCTAAAATGAAATGGGATAAATGAAATGAAATAAAATTGGATGAATATATAATAGTTTAGAAACAAATTTGGGCTATATATTTGCACATTAGGGAGGGTGGGGTTAAAGCACAGCATACATTAAATACGTAACCTAACCTAGGTACCTTTCTCCCTCCTAAACCCCCCAAAAAACAATCGTTTAAATATTGAGAATTCACGCTTTGGCATCAATTTATCTAGCAAATCACCCGTTGTCTGCTAATGAAATAGCAGTTTGACGGGTTTCGTGACTGGTTTCTTTGATATAGTATATAGCGATGCCTGCATAATGCACCAGTACCCCGTAATTTATTTAGGCTAAAAAGTAAAGGGCAAAGCATGGCTCAAGAAATCTGAACAAAACTAGCACAAGTCCATACAGAATATTACTCCATAAGACATTGATCTTCTGGACTTGAAAAATCAAAAGATACTACCATCTTGGAATGCGGCTTCCCTCGTACTACTTTGTTTCTACTAAGTCTTTCAAGCTCGAGTCCATTTTATAGGACTTTTGTTTCATTTTCTATTGCTTTTCTACGGTTCAAAGCTTAGGGTTCTTTAGTAAGTTTGTACTCAATTCTACTATAAAACTGGAATTATACTTGAAGGCCATCTATTTGTCAATTCAGTGTTCTGAAACAATTTGTTGAAAGGTTTATGACACCGAATCATAGAAAAAAACCCTACAATTAGCAAGTTCTCCAGAAACTTTCGTTTCAGCTTTAGCAGAGGATATTTGGCTTCAACCAGATCATTTTGTAAAATCTGATGAAGTCTTGGCTATTTCTAATGATAAGGGGTACACCCAATGGGCCAGGGAAGCCATAGAAATTAAAAAACATATGTTTGCTAACCTTTCCATAAATAGGGACACGGGTAATTTAAATATTGACCCAATTTATGATAACCTTCTAAAGAGTGAATCAACAGTCAATAAGGGAGTAAAATTTTTAAATAATCACCAGGGGACTATTTTACCTGCTAGACCAAAACGATTTGCTTCAGTAATAGCTAACAAAAGGATTATTTCGCAACTGAATAATTAAAGTAATTTACAGTTTTTTTATTTTTCCTCAGTTACTCTGGTGTCCTCACTGAAGTAACTCTATATTAGCATCTTTTCCCTACGTGGATTAGTTTGCGCCGATTGTACATTTTTTTTTTTTTTTTTTTTTTTTTTTTTTTTTTTTTTTTTTTTTTTTTTTTTTTTGGTGGTTTTATTGGTTTTTAGTTTTATCTTGTTTTTTTTTTTTTATCTTGTTCTTCTTGTGTGTCTTTCGTGCTGAAGACGCCTTGTTTGTATACAGGCGAAATATCCGCGTTGTTTGATTTCTGTTGTTTTCTTTTCTCTCCACTGGCCACAGTCTCGTTTGTTTTGTTTTATTTAGAGATTTTTCTCTTTGTTGGTTTTTCGTCTTGGCTGGCCAGTTCGGCTTAAGATCTTTCATTCGTCAATTGTACGGGCAACAATTAGCCGCTTCTGTCAATTATTATTTGTCTTTAGTTAAAAAACATGCAAATCTATTAAATCAACAAATTTTCTTAAAAAATTGCAAGAAGGAATCAGTGATTCCGAAATCTTTTAAAATATGTACCCATTTTGGAACTGAAAATGAAACAAAATTAAAAAATAAATTAAGCCTAATAGCTTTAAATCACGTAATTTATGAACAAAAACAGAGACGTTTTCAACTGTCTAAGGACTTAAATTCTGTTGAAAACTTTTTAAGAAATAACCTTCCATCTGACATTTTTATACGAATTAAGGAAATGGCCATTAGATCTTTTCGCCATGATTTTCATTTGTCCAAGGTTCGTTTGGTTGACAAGTTTAATAAACTTTTGTTTGAGAATTTCCAAGATTCAGATGTTTTTTATCCTCGTCATTGTCTGGGTCCAGCAATTAAGAATTTGTCTTCGAAGCCTCTTAATATTCAACAGGAAGCCGTTTTGTCGAAGGGTTCTAAGTTCTGTTTTCTAACACCAGTCTCCTATTCAAAATTAATTTCAAAGGTGGAGTCAGGAATTATGGCTTCTATATATAAGGTGGATACTCCTCAAGAACTCAGAGCTGAGATCGTAAGAAAACTAAATACTTTTAATATGAACTTAATTGGTAAAGGTATTTCACAAAAAAAATGACATTAAAATCCTTTCTGATTTGAAAAAGGATAAATTCCTTACTATCACCAGAGCCGATAAGGGAAACACGATCGTAATTATGAACACTGAAGATTATAATAATCAAATGAAATCCATTATTTCGGACACTATTACATACAAAAAACTTGATTTTGATCCTACAGATAAATATGTAAAATCAACAAGAAAGGAATTAGAGTCAATGAAAAATAATTTTCACATCACCCCACAGTTTTATAACAAATATTATCCTAGGGGTTGTTCGGCACCCAAGATCTATGGTCTACCTAAGATTCATAAGACTGGATCCCCCCTCCGCCCCATTGTGTCAACTTTTCTGTCGCCTGTTTCAAAATTAGGAAAATGGTTGTCGGTAGCTTTGCGTCCACTTTTGGGAACACAAAAATCATATTTAAAAAATTCGACTGATCTTACTAATAAATTGCGAAATTTCACGCTGGAGGAGAGTTCAATTCTTTGCAGTTTTGATGTTGTGTCCATGTATTCAAACTGTGATTTAAAAAGGTGCGAGGATATTTTAAAAAGTAAATTAGAAAAACACTTTGATTTAATACAGGATGTGACGTTAGCCAGTTTGGATATTGATGTCATTATGAGACTAATTATTCTGGTAAATGAATTTTCTTTTTATTTTGGTTTTCGAGGGGAGTTTTATAGACAAATTTTTGGGTTACCTATGGGGGCTTCTCTTTCTCCTTTATTGGCAAATCTATTCATAGGTGCCATTGAAAACCTCCGCTATAAACAGTTTTAGAATCTCCCCTTGCTTCTGGGGTAGGTTCATGGATGATGTGGTGTGCGTTTGGAAACATGGATTGGACTCCTTATACCTATTTTGTAAGCATTTAAATAGTTTTGATAATAATATTAAATTTACAGTTGAATTTGAGGATAATAATAAATTACCTTTTCTGAATATTTTATTAATTAAAAGGGATCTCCATTTACTTTTCTCGATTTACAGAAAACCAACGCACAATGATAGGTATTTAAATTTTCATTCTTGCCACCCTATGTCGGTGAAAAGGGGGGTGGTAATTTCACTAGTGGATAGAGCCTTTATAATTTGTTCCCAGGAATTTCTGGATTTGGAATTGTTATACTTGAGGGATATTTTGTTTTGTAATAGTTATCCAATTAAGTTCATTGATAAAATAATTGAAAATAGACGGGTTAAACATAATAGTAGGGTTATTGAGGGTTCTCAATCTTTAGATTTAGTTGTATCAAAAAGCTTCATTTCATTACCATATGTACCTGGTTTGGGTGAGAAACTTTCACGGGTTTTACGTAAATTTGGTATTGATACATGTTTCCAATCGCTGAGGCCAATGGGTAGTTTTTTTAGTTCTGGTAAGGATTTAACTCGGGGAAATTTAGTAAGTGGGGTGTATAAAATTCCGTGTTCTTGTGGGAAGTTCTATATTGGTAGGACTCACCAACAATTTGTTGAAAGGTTTATTGAACACCGAAACTCAATAGAAAAAACCCTACAATTAAGCAAGCCTCCAGAAACTTTCGTTTCAGCTTTAGCAGAGCATATTTGGCTTCAACCAGATCATTTTGTAAAATTTGATGAAGCCTTGGCTATTTCTAATGATAAGGGGTACACCCAATGGGCCAGGGAAGCCATAGAAATTAAAAAACATATGTTTGCTAACCTTTCCATAAATAGGGACACGGGTAATTTAAATATTGACCCAATTTATGATAACCTTCTAAAGAGTGAATCAACAGTCAATAAGGGAGTAAAGATTTTAAATAATCACCAGGGGACTATTTTACCTGCTAGACCAAAACGATTTGCTTCAGTAATAGCTAACAAAAGGATTATTTCGCAACTGAATAATTAAAGTAATTTACAGTTTTTTTATTTTTCCTCAGTTACTCTGGTGTCCTCACTGAAGTAACTCTATATTAGCATCTTTTCCCTACGTGGATTAGTTTGCGCCGATTGTACATTTTTTTTTTTTTTTTTTTTTTTTTTTTTTTTTTTTTTTTTTTTTTTTTTTTTTTTTTTTTTTTTTTTTTTATCTTGTTCTTCTTGTTTGTCTTTCGTGCTGAAGACGCCTTGTTTGTATACAGGCGAAATGTCCGCGTTGTTTTGTTTCTGTTGTTTTCTTTTCTCTCCACTGGCCACAGTCTCGTTTGTTTTGTTTTATTTAAAGATTTTTCTCTTTGTTGGTTTTTTGTCATGGCTGGCCAGTTCGGCTTAAGATCTTTCATTCAATTTTTGTGGGTGGCTCAAAAACAGAATCCAGGACTGCTTGTGGAGTCCACTTCCCATCTTTAGGTATAGCAGCTGCAGAAAGGCTCCAAAATGATGTGAGTATCATGACAGCTGAAATAGCTGCCATCAACATTGCATTGGAAACCATTATAAAGATGCCAAACCCTCCAAGAAACACCCCTCTTATAATTTATTCAGACTCAAAATCAGCCCTTGCCTCAATATCACCAAAACATTCAGACTACCCAGACAATGATACCTCGGCCACTCTTGTACTATGAACCAACTACTTAAACAAGGTATATCCACAAAATTCCAGTACATCCCAAGTGATATGGGTATTAAAGGGAACCACAAAGCATTAGCTGATCCAGGATTTTAGGAAGGGGGGGGGTGACTCGTTGCGAAAAATTCCCATTCGAAATTAAGCCTAACGTACCTTACTGATATTGAAAGTTGCATGCCTCTGCTTCTATCCGTCATTTAGCTGTCGGTTCTGTAAAGCTATCCACAATAATACATTTATAGAAACACTATCAATATTATATAACAAATTCTCGCCTCCTATTTCCACTATTAGCAAATCTATCAATAACACTTTCTACACTTATGTCAATATCACGGTGAGCATGAAGAAGGGCAAGTCCGGTGAGTCTTTCCTCCGTCATTTTATTTCTTAGCCACGTTTTCAATCTTCTCAAGGTAGAAAAACTTCGTTCAACAGATGCCACACTGACAGGTAGGGTCATGAGAATCTGCAAGAGCGCTGAAATATTCGGAAAATATCAGCATCGCAGTTCTGTTTCTGTAAAGTTTCCCCTAGTGTTTCAGATATTCTACCTGTGCCTGCATTGCTTTCTCTCAGACGAAGCCACCGAGTTTTCCATATTGTCGCTTCTCCGGCCAGGGCAGATTCACAAAGCGATTGGGAGGGGAAACCCATTACCACAGTTTATATAATTATCCAGTAAGCTTATCGCAGATCATTTCTGGTCTTCGTTCTCGGTGCGAACAAAAAGCTCCTCCCACTTCTTCGTGCAATTATGGATCAGTGTGTTTGCGTCTATCAATGAGAAATGGTTACTAAGTGCATTATTCGTAATAGCGGGTTTCCACTTGTTTCCGATTGTTTCGTGTCTGGCTTGTCTACCCGTGAAAAGATCTGATGCCGCCTATGTTTCTACGTTCTCTGGAGCACTCGCACCCCGGTCCGGGTTTTTATAATGGGTGAGATAGGGAATGATCATACTGTATAATTATATAAACTGTGCCCATTACTGACCAGTATCGCTGTGACAAGTCATGAATTGTATTAGCGAATTGTTGTTTGTTCGTTTCCATACAATTTATTGACAAGAAAATACTGGGCTTAAAAGTGTCCAGCGTTTCAACGGAAAAACGGCTTTCTAAGTCCGAAATGATTGTGTCCAACAGGGGAATAAAAACTGACCGTCTTTAATATTCCTCGTGTGAACTGAATGGTACATTAATCCAATTCGTTTGCTTTTTCGCTATCCTTGGGACTGTTATTTCTAAACCTAGCTCGGTTGCCACTTTAGTTACCTCGTCAAATGTGTTTTTAAACTCGCTTTCATTCTCCCGACGCTTGACTTGCAGCTGGGTAAGAAGGTCCTTAACATGGCTTGCTGCAGACGCGAGGTCTAAGCTCTTCTTCTGAAATAGCCGACTGAGCGATAAAATTAGTCCAGATATGTTACTAAGAGAGTATATGGTTACTATCAGGTCGGAGGATGTGACAGCAGTCAATAAGGCTTTTGCTTTTGCTCCAGTTGTGCATTCTGCCCAGCCGCTGATGATCTCAAGAGCTTCCACTATCTTAGGGAGCTCTACCACAAACTGCATTAAGGAATCGTGCCTTTCGATCCAGCGCGTTTCACACATGCCAGTTAGCTGTGCTTTCATTACTCTGGTTAAAACATAATTGTGCTTTGCAGAAGCACCAAAAAAAGCAACTATTTCTTTCATTACTCCGATGGAGTTTCTAACACTCTGGATAGAAGAAGTTTTTGACATGGAAAGATTTAGAGCATGGTTGAAACATGGGCAACGCAGGGCATTCTTTGCTACCTCTTGAACTTCTTTTACAGCTCCACAATGTTCTAAAACTATCATAGCACATCCATCAGTGCCTATGCCCACACAATTTTCCGAGTCTAGCCCAAGAGATCGAAGAAAATCCAACACAACATTTCCAAGCGTTTCCCCTTTAATGGTCGGTTCGAATTTTCCAATGCTGTCCGAGTAACATGTTTCGTGTAGGTCTAAAAAACCAACGAAATCTTCACGTCTTGTGCAATTGTAATTGTAGCAAAGGGCAATACTCAGTTGTGAGTTGTGTGATACATCCGTTGTTTCATCAACAACCACACTGTAGAACTTGGCAGAATGAACTCGTGCAAGAATTTCTTTAAGAATCTCTTTGGCACAACATTCAATTAATTCATTCTGTGCTGTTTTGCTTATATAAGCAGCATTTGCACCTGAGCTTTCCAAATGTTGTTTTAAAGTGATATCGCCACTATTTACACGGTACCTTAAAAGTTCTCGAAAGTTCCCTTCGTTTGTCAATGGGTCCTTTTCTGCCAATAATTCTCCATCATCTCTATGGCCACGAAGAGCATTGTTCTGTCGACCCAAGAAAACAATTGATTCTACAATTGGCTTCAATCTCGCTCTGTTTTCCTGCACTTGTTGGCTACGTTGTTCGTTTACAAGGCTTAAAATGTTGGTTTCAGGGTTGTCATATTTTAGAAGGAAATGTTTGCCTGCGTCAACTGAATCGCGGTGATACTGATTATTTTCATGAGACACCAAGTCACCGCCTTTTCCAGTTAGCTTAGCAAAAGTCACGAGGGGCTTCTTTACCAACTTTTGCAATTGATTGGAGCCTCCAACCCCTCGAACGTTAAACAAAACACAATATTTACAGAATAAGCCCCTCATCTTATTTGAAAGTACTAGCCAATGAAATTCTTCCAAGCGAGTACGATTGAAAAATCTCTTTTCGTCCCTGCCCCGCTTCTTGTGAAGTGAATAGGGGAAGCTGTAGTTAGACGTCGGAATCCACGGGTTCTGAAGCAATTGATATCGCGTACGATCATCCAGTTTTTCAAGTCTATCGATATAGCTTCCGATATCATTTTCGTAGAAAGTGCTTATATTTTCTATGTTTGTGTTAGGCTTGGGGCTACACTCTTCGATTGATGCTAACGAATCATGCACTATCTCACTATTAGTCAAAGCACTGGAATCACTACTAACACTGTAACTCTCATTATTTCTATTTTCAGTTACGACGTCCACTCGCCTAGCTTTAGCTTCCGAACCAAAAAAGTTGTCGAGAGTTATCTGCTTTCGCTTCGACATCATAACTGGTTAATATTATCCAAAAATTGTATACTTTTCAAACCCTTCTAGAATCGCGACTAACCCTAAGGCGTATGTGTTATCGGAGTCATTTCAAGATTTTTGCTTAGTTATTGAATAAGAAACAGGTTTTGACGCGCGCAATTTTTGAAGCTTCAACGATTTACGAGATGACAAGCTTCAAAATGCTTTGTAAGTTCGGGTGACACCAAACACTCTAGACAATTCCCTAAAGACTTAAGGCAGACAGACCAAGTGTCGTTCGATCCTTTTCAAAGATGCGTTGATATCGCAATCAAGTCACAGAAAATCTAATGATAGAACTTTTTGCCCAAGCAAGGGGGGGGACCACCCCCCCCCCCCCCCCCCGCCCCCCCTGGATCCGCTACTGCCACAAGGCAGATGAAATAGCTAAATATGCCCTTCAGTTTGAAATAATATCTGGAAGACCTATCCCAGTAAGAGATGTAAACCATTGGCACCTAAAAATTTATCTAGATAACCAATTCCCACCAAACCTTTCTCCATTTACATCCCGGAAAGACTCAAAGATGTACCACAGAATACGATCAAATGCTACTGACCTTAACGGCCAAACTTATCACTATCAAAACACAACCACTCCAACAGTAATGAGCCCTCTTTGCCGCCTATGCCAAACCAATGATGAGACCATCAACCACGTTCTTTTTGGTTGCCCCGTGGCAACTCTCAGCCATAAAAAAGAATGGCTAACTTTATCTGCTATATTCAAGCGCCTTAAGCTAACTCCTAATATTGACCAACTAACACAAAGGAGACACTCTGCAACTAATGATGCCGAATTGTTCAAAGCTGTCTTTAACTGCCTAAATATAGGTGGTTTCATCAACGATGTATAAATTCTATTGTTAAATAATAATATTCTAATTTCTATATTTGATTTCCCAGGGCACCCCTGACATAATCAGACAATACGAAAAAGGTTAAATGGATTAATCCGAAGCCTATAATCGAAGAAGTAGAAGAAAAACAGTCTATTCAGGTTATTTGATAATAAAAAAAATGCTATAGAAAAACAAATATACTAAAAAGACTTCTTTCCACACCCTGGGGCTGTAAGGAGAAAACCTTACTCCAGTTTTATAAATCACATATAAGACCCCATATTGACTATGGGCTCATCGTATATGGTGCATGTGCAAAGACCCAGATGCAAAAAATTGAAACAACACAAAATGATACAATACGCCTCATATTTGGTCTTAGGAAACCCACAAGCACCAAGTTTCTGCTTATGGAGAGTGGATTAACAACAATAAGGGAGAGACATAGCTTTCTCTTGACAAAACATCTTACAAAAATTGAATCAAATAGCTCACACACCCTACATAATTGGTTAAGAAATCCAGCTATGTATAGAGGCATTGCAGATGAGTATGCCAACAGTCAGAAGAAGTTCCCCGTACCAGCAAAGTCTATTGCACCCACTTACCCCCAATCCCCTCCATGGAATTGGTCAAGTCCCATAATAAATACTGATTTCTCAAAGTGGACTAAAGATTTAACCCCCATCGCTTTTGTCCAGAAAAAATTTGCTGAACTTAATACAATTACCTATAAAAATCACTTCCAAATATTTGTTGATGGGTCAAAAATGAATGAGCAGGTAGCAAGTGGTGCTTTCCTTCCTCACCTGAAAATTGCGATGGGTGAGAGATTATATAATAATTTATCTATAATGTCTGCTGAGTTAAATGCCATAATCATGGCATTAGAACACATTAAGGAAAACCAACCTTTGATTGCAAATTCAAATAATATTATTGTATATTCCAACTCTTTATCCTGCCTTGAGTTGCTGGCCTCAGCTCCTCAGTGTAAGTTAGACATTGACACTTATCATTGTCTCAGTATTATAGATAATCTTGCTTCAAGTGGCATAAAAACTTATTTTCAGTATATTCCTAGCCACTCTGGCATAAGTGGTAATCATCAGGTTGATGAAATAGCAAAAAATGCTATAAATATTGACCAGCCAAGTGGGAGACCAATCCCAATTAGAGATATTTACCAATGGAGGCTATCAGATATTAATTTTAATGAGATTAATCCTATCCTTTCCCCCTTTCCCAATGAGTATCTTTCTAAAATTTATCATAGAATTCCTTCTGGAACAAATAGACTAAATTTTCTTGCATTCTTGATAAGTTTTCTAATTCAAGTGGTTCAATTCCCCTGTCCCCTCTTTGCAGGCATTGTAATATGAATAATGAAACAATTGACCATTGCCTATTTGAATGTAATATGCTGACGTCTGCACAACATACCTTGCTTTGCAAACTGTTAAAATGCTTCAAACACCACAAAATCTCACTATCAGCCAAGAGCCTAGCCAACTATACCTGCACACAGAGCATAGAAATTGACATCTATCAACTCATAATTGAACTCCTAGAGTCAAAAGATCTACTGAAAGATATCTGAAAATATCTAATAACTATGAGGCAATCAAGCCAGTAGCTCTGTAGCCCACAGAGTGAAGCAAAAGGAAAAGGGCTAAATAGTATCACTGAAAAGCCCGTCTGCTGTTTAAATAGAAGAAAAATTTGAAATTTGGTGTGAGTATTCTTTCATTAGAATGGATTCCTCCAAAAAAAGTCTTGTTTTAATACCCTGGACAAATTGTGGAATGAGGGAAGGGTAAAATTCTAGTTTAGCTGCTTTTTTCTATCTTGCAAAGGGGTTAGGTATGGAAGATGAAACTTTCAGTAATGAATGCTGGGCGAAAACATACTCTGGCAAGATATTACCAAGGTTCTATGTTAACCCTCTTCTAATTTCTAGGTCTTTGAAATTTACCCACTTGACAGATTGACCTATTGAAATTTTGACAAAATAAAAGTTTACCTCAATTTTCAGTTATCACTTTCTTTTTCTCTGATTTTGGATCTGAAACTGCAATTCTTGTTATTTTTGAGTAGTATTTTGAGCCATATCAATGATTTTATTTCTAAACTTACAGAATGTATTTGCATATCTTTGAAACCTCACAAATTTGGATTGAGCAAAGATGTCAAGCTGAAAGCAGTTTTGTTGTACTTCATTTAAGCAGAAGATCTATTTTGGAAGTTTTAACTTTTATAACACAAAAATTTTTAATGTTCATCAAATGTCACTACCCTCTAGCCTAGTGGGATATATTAGATGTGGGTACTTCAAGATACCTTTCCAGGACATACTTTAGTCTGTAGACCAATTCCTATAAGTTTCATTTTCCTAACCTAACCCCTTTTAAGGTAGCAAAAAGTATCTAAACTGGAATTTTACCAATGTGTTACCCAATTTTCCACTCTTAGGTTAATAATTGAGAAGTGCTTGAGTCATCAAACATGTTTAGTCCACAGTTTTATAGATTATGAGCAAGTGTTTGATTCAGCTGCTGAGAGAACCTTAGCAAAGGTCTTATCCTTCTATGACTTGACTTACTTGACTTAAGTCCCATCCGTCCTTGAAGGTCGTCTTGGGGCCTCTTTCTTCGTAACGGCGTGGATGTGCCTTCTGTATGCTTCACGGTCTTTTGCTAGGCGAAGAAGGTCCGAGAGGCGGTGAGGTGCAAAGTTTTCCTTCCACCTTTTTGGGGGACGACCACGAGGACGAGAACCGTGAATTTGGCCTTCGAAGGTGATTTTTGGGAGACGGGACCGACTCATCCGTTGTACGTGACCGAGCCATCGAAGTTGCTGGAGCTGGATCTTCATGAGAATTGTTTGTTGTACTTTAAGGCGCTCGAGAAGTTCGAAATTTGAGATTCTATCAAGGTAAGTGATCCCGCCGATGCGGCGGAGGCACTTAGTTTCAAATGCTGCAAGTCGACGGTTGTCATTTACCTTCAGTGTCCATGTTTCACATGAGTAGATTGCGATGGGGATGATCAGGGTATCAAAAAGTCGTGTCTTAAGCCGCAGAGACAAATCCTTGCTTCGCCATATGGGCATAAGGGCCTTGAAACTGGAACTCGCGAGGGCGAGACGTCTTTTGATGTCTTTTGATGGACTGTTGTCGCTGGTGATCAGACTACCGAGGTAAGGGAACTCGTCAACCCACTGGATACTCTCTCCATTAATTTTCAGGTCTGGCTTAACTGTATCCTGTGGCTTTCGTGAGCAGCACATAGCCTTTGTTTTTGATACATTTATGATCATTCCAAAAGAACTAGTGGCTTCGAAGACGTCGTTAAGAACGGCTTGTAGATCCTCGGGTGTTTCAGCCATTTCGTTGATATCGTCGGCGTAGGCTAGCTTATCTATCTGAACACCCCCTATATGTGCGCCACAAGTTGTCTCCACCAGGGATAAGACTGCTGTGAGGAAAAGGTTGAACAGCTCTGGAGACAAAAGGCATCCTTGAAGGACACCTGCGGAAGTCTGGAAACTGTCAGTGAGACCTTCACTAGTCATCACACGACTCCCAAATTTTGAGTACATATCCTTGATAAGATCTACTAGGTTTCGTGGGATTCCGTAATGGAAAAGGATATGCCATAGGCCATTTCTCCAAATAAGGTCAAATGCTTGCCTAAAGTCGATGAAGAGCTGATACAGGCCGCGACCGAATTCCAGATATTTCTCTAAAATTTGGCGAACAGTGAAAATTTGATCAACGGTCGATCTCCCAGGGCGAAAACCGGCTTGGTATTCTTGGATGACTAAGGATGACACGGCTCTGATCTGTTGGAGTATAATTCGGGTGAAGATCTTGGCAGGTTGACTTGTTAGGCTAATAGGACGGTAATTATCACATATTGCCTTTGACCCCTTCTTGTGTAGTGGAACAATTGTGGCTTCGCACCAAGAAGTTGGGAAATGACTCTTTTGCCAGGCACCGACACAATCTTGTGGAAAAGATCTATAAGTGGTTCACACCGGACTTTCAGCAGTTCTGCCTGTATCCCGTCCGGGCCAGGGGCCTTGTTAGTCTTCAGCGCTTGGATGGCATCTTCGACCTCAGAACGGAGAGGAGGTGGGCTGGGATCTGAGACAGTAACGGGCAAGAGGTCCAGGACAGCAGAGTTCGGAAAGATATCAGGATTAAGCTTTTCTTTGAAATGCTCCATCCATCTCGATCGGATACCTTCTGTGCTTTGTATCTGAGAGCCATTTTTATCTAGCAGTGTACAAGAACTGAGGCTTTTCTTGCTTGTTAGCTCACGAACTCTCTTATACATGAAGTATGAATCGCCTCTCTTAAAATCAGCCTCACACTGTTCACATTTGTCTTTAATGTAGGTGCGATGGGCTCTACGGGTGGCTTTTTCTACACCACGCTTCAACTGCTTATATCTGTCCCTGCTCTCTCTGTCTGACCTGTTATTGTGTTTTCGTTTCTCAGTACATAATAAAATAATTTCATTTGTTATCCAAGGCTTTTTATCACCCTTTTTGGTTCCTAGGGCGGACATCGCTACTTTGCTGATGATCTTAGAGGAGTCTGTGACCAGTTTATCGATATCCTCTTTAGATAGAGTTACAGGAACATTAGAAAGAAGGTCCGATATTTGAGTAGACAGTTCATCGATGTAGGTTTGGCGAATTTGAGGGTCTTTGAGAAGATGTGTGTTGAAACGAGCGGGTTTATTATTCAGCTTTGAGGAAGATTTCAGGCGTATCTTTAGTGCAGACATGACCAGGGAATGGTCGCTGTCGAAATCGCCACCTGCGAGGGTGACAGTATCTAGCACAGATGATTTCCACCGCCTAGAGACGAGCACGTAATCAATAAGATTACGGGTTTTTCCATCCGGCGAAGTCCATGTCGCCTTACGACGTTCTCTATGTTTGAAGAGAGTATTGGTAATGGCTAGATCACTGTCTCTGCAAAATTCAATGAGGCGTTCGCCCCTCTTGTTAAGTCGTCCAAGGCCAAATTTACCCATAACATCTTCATTTCGAGCAGAATCGTTACCAACAATAGCATTGAAGTCGCCAATGACAACAATAAGGTCTTTTTAGGAACTGCGTCAATTAAGCTTTGCAGTTGAAGGTAGAAATTGTCAGACTCTTCATCTGGTTTGCTGCAGTCAGGAGCGTAGACTTGTATGATCGTGATGTTGATCGGGGATCCCTTCATTCGTATCATAATCAACCGTTCTGACACAGGCGTTACGGAAATCAGGGATCTTCGTGCCTTAGTCGACATCAAAAAGCCAACACCTTGGCGATGGACGCCATCGGTTCTCCCAGACACTATCAGACTAGCGTTGCCGATCCTTTCTTCGCCGGTGCTAGGGAGATGTGTTTCTGAAAGTCCCACAATATCCCATTTATATCGGTTTAGTTCATTTAGGACAAGATCTATTTTGCCTTGTTTAGCAAGCGTCCTAACGTTCAGGGTTCCAACAGATAAAATAAATTTAGGAGAAAGCATAGCCTCCGGGTTTGGAGTTGTAGTAGCTGGTTTTGTATTAAATAAGGAGTTAAGTAGGGTAGTGTTCTATCCCTGTGTATATAGATCATTTTGATAGACTTTTTTAATGAGCTCAGAAAAGGCAAGGGGAGAACATGGAATCAAATGGGAAAGAAAAATTTTCCTAGACTTAGATTCTGGTGATGATTTAAGCATCCTAGCTGAAAGAGTGAGCAAAATGAATGAACTTTTAGAAATCTTGCAAGTTCAGGGTGCTAGAATAGGTCTGAACATTAAAGTTAAAAGAACTATGTTGCTAAAGCTAGGAATAAGTGATTATGGGTAAGGAAAAGATTGATCAGTTGAACAGCTTCACTTACCTTGGTAGTATTATTAGTAAAGATGGTGAGAGTAGTGAAAATGTTAAAAGTAGAATGGCAAAGGCTGTGTTTTTTCACAGTTGAAAAAAAAAACTAGAGGAATAAGAAGATAAGTCTGCAAACCAAGATTAGAATCTAGGAAGCTACAGTGATGACATTGGTTAAATATGGATGTGAAACATGGCACTCCAAAAATGGATTAAGATTTACTAGATGTTTTTAGAGAAACTGCATGAAGATTGTTTGGGCACCTGGCTGACAGGCAATATTTTAAATAGTTTGGCTCAATCTTGCTTTCAAGGGCAATAATGAGAGAAAGGTAGTGATGACTTGGGCAATTTCTACAGTTGAAGGTTGACAGATTGGCAAAGATTGTTCTTTTTGACCAACCATTTACAGCTAAATAGAAAGAAGGTTTTTTGTGGTTGGGGCTGAAGGGTGTTGTAAAGATTAAAATTTGCCATTACATGGCCTCAGGTCTTTTATTCCTACCATAAATTTTGTGCATGCTAATTTGTGACTTACATACGAGATAACCATGGCAAGCTTAGTTTTAATTGGGAAAGTTTATATGTTGAAAGTTACCCCAATAAAAGCCCAGCTATTCCTATGAAGTACACCCCCCAAACACAATATATTGATTTAAAACATAATTTCATGGTTAGGAACATTCAAGGATCTGCTGAATTTGAGTGTTGTCCCCTGTTAACCTCCTGATGCATTAGTTCAGAACAGGCTTGCAAGGTATATGAAACTACGTGTAGACTAGAATGTTTTCTAGAGCTATGCTAATTTCTTAGGCTTATTCTCTCCCCCTCCTTCTGTTGTGAATGTTCTGCCCTTTGAATTTTTAGTCTGTTAAGGCCTAAGGATCAGGTTTTAGTCCCAAAAACCTATTATCCAACAACTTTATTTAAAATTCTGGCTGGTTAATTTCATGGTACTTTAACCACCAATTGACCTGGGCAGGTTTAACAAAATGTTCAAAACCACAAACATCTATTCCCTTTCCCTGTGTAGCAAGTGACAATAGGGTATCATTCTATTTTTAAGGTCTACTCTGCTGATATACTGTTTTTTCTCATGGATCATGTTTGAACATTTTGCATCTACAAAGGATTGTTTCTTGTCCTAATGCTTGACCTCCTTATCAGTACAATTAGAAGTCATTAACACTGATTTATTATCATACAACAGCAAGGTCACTTCCAACAACTATCAGTGATTACCATAAGTTACAGCTTGGAACATAAATACGTATTTTTATCCTTTTTATGATTTCTGGATACTGCTGCTGGTTGCCTGGTTGCTTGTTGCATCCTGATTGAGGATTTGACTGAATCCCAGTTGTATAGAAACTCCTGATTCAGACACTCTTTCTATGTGGCATTTGAAAGTGTTCATAACTCAGTAGATACAAGTGTGTTCAAAGAGCTGGTTCCATAGGTTGGCAACTCTGGTTGAAGAAGTGATTTCCTACTCTGGTGGTGAAATGCTGCTTTCACTTTAAATTGGTGAAAGAGACATTTTAGTCTCTTTGAATGTCCTCTAGTAATATCACCTTTAATTGCAGTTTCAAGTAGCAAGGTGAATCTGCAACTGTAGACATTGCTGCAGTTGGTGATGTTGACACAATAAGTAAATAAACTAAATGCTAGATTTTGCTCAATCAACATCCATAATGATGATTAGGATTGGTTGGAATGACACCATCCAGTATACTTTCAGTACAGATTTTATGAGCTTCCCAGCCAGTGTGGGTAAATGCAGCACTCAATCTCTTTTGCTAAGGGAGCCTAGTACAACTGCCGACACGTTTTGTTGCCTTTCTTTATCATTTTTATTGAAGATTTTTCTCCTTTGTTGACTGGGTAGGCTACTGTTGTGCAAACCATTGCAGAGTTTGCTAATGACTTTCTCTGATCTGCTGGTTATGGTTCTTTTGATGAGTTTGAGCAATATGTTGCAGAACTGATGTTAAACCAGGTGTTGGAAGTGAACTCAATTCATCATCAACAATGATGCCAAGGTTTCATTCTTCTGATCCTAAAAAAATCTGTCAATTTACATTTTTGTCCTCATTAAGAAAATTTGTGGTCATGGGGATGCAAGAGCCAATGTAGAATGATGTCTGTACTAATTAATATTGATAAATTATCTTTTTTACTATTTGGTGGTTGATGATTCCTGTGTAAACAATTGTATATTCTATCTTTATTACCTTTTTTGAAATACTAGTAATATGGTTTACTTTCCAATCGTTTGGTACTGGAAGTTTGTTGCAAACATTGGAAAATTTGTGCGAGAGATTTTGGGAACCTAGGGTGAATACCATCTTGTCCTTTAGCTTTATTAGGGTTTAGATTCTTTAGCAGGGGGTGCAGGGGGTAAGCAAGAAGAGCAGAAATGGTTTATATTGGCTAAAGTCATATCACCCTATTTTCTCCTATAATTTAGTGTGGGGAGTAGAAGGTGGTGCTGGCATGCTTCATAAGACATTTGCAGAGATTCCCAGATCATCTTAGTTGCTCTGGATTATACCTTTCCCAGGAGTAATTTATATTAAAAAAATAAGTTGCTAAAGACATTCCAACCTCAAGATTCAGTCTTATCAATGTGTTATAAAGTTTCATAAACACCCTTGGGCCCTGGTTTGAGATTGTTTTTGTTTTCATTCTTATAATATCAAGGGATTGAAAGGCAGATGATGACATAGTTTTGGCATGGGTACTAAAATTCAATTGATTATTAATAATCACTCCAAGATCTCTGTCTTCAGTAGCTGCTGAGAGAGGATTGTCTTGGAGGTAATATTGCTGGTGTTTTATTCATTTTGTCAAAATGGATCACATTTACCAACATTGAAGTCAAGAAGCCATCTATCAGTACATCTGCCAAGACTGTTAAGGTCATTTTGAATTTATTATAGGTTAGAACCTGTTGCAGCTCTACCCACTAGTTTTAAATTGACTACATAAAGAGTGAGGAGGTTTGTTAGAGGATTGGGTTCATCATTTATGTAGAAGTTGCAGAGGCTTGGTCCAAGAATACTACCCTAAGCAACACAACTAAGATTTTTTGCATTGGAGGAAAAGTGAAGATCAAAATCAGAATTAAAAATCGATAACATATGTTCTATCAGATAAGAAGTCTTCGTGTATAAGAAGTGTTTTAGGATGTATTAGATAGGGTAATGTCAGAAAAGTTCCCACCTTGCTATTGCATAGCTATAAATTTAGTGATGAGTTATCCTTCCTAGAATGTATCAATTGCTGGAGACTTTAACTTACCTCAAATCTTATGGGCTGATGACTATGCTGCTACAGGTAATAATGATGATCAGACTGGCCCACTCTTTGAGTGCCTGCATAGGCATTGATTATATTGGGCTCTTAATTTCCCAACTAGGTACCAAGGGGACCAGAAACCAACTCTTGTAGATCTTCTATTTATTAAAGATGAGGAAGCAATCAAAAGTGTTGACCAAGAGCCACCTTTTGGGGCAAGTGACCATAATGCCATTACTTGTTGACTAAATTTGTACCCACAAACAAACATTTTTAGAAACCATGTGTTTACAAATTATAACAAGGTCAGACAAGATTTAGCTAACCAGGATTGGTCCTTTGTTGAAAATAAGAATATGAAGGAAGCATGGCTTGATGTGAAAAGGTGCTGATGCAGACAACTGCAAAATATACAACAACCACTTGGAAATAAAGACAATGAACGCTCCTTTACGTGACATGAGATATCAAGCCAGCAATCTGATAGAAACTCTGGAGGAGGTACAAGGACATTCCAACACAGGCAAATTATGACAATTTTAAACTGATACAAAATAAAGTCCAGCACCTTAAAAGAGAACTTCAAAACAAGTATGAGAACTTCTTAGCATCAGCTTCAAAAGCCAATCCCTAGAAGGAATATGCCTCAATTCAAAAGCCAGTAGACCCAAAGTCTCTGGATACTTAAGTAGTTCCTCAAGATTGGCAAAATGTAAATATTATGACTGTCCACAAGGGTGGAAGTAGGAGTAATGTCACCAAATACCAACCCATTAGCATTACCTCAACAGTTGGTAAAATACTTGAAGGAATTGTGAATACCACAATTACAAAACATTTATTTGACAACAAACTGCTCAAACAGCACTTGGTTTAGACAAATCTTATAGATGTTTATGACTATATCACAAAGTTGCTAGATGTCAGTACTCCAGTTGACATGATCCTTTTTGATTTTGCCAAAGCATTTAATAAAGTCTCTCATCCCTGGCTGAACATAAAAATAACAGCTATAGGTATCCATTTGGAGGTAGTAGAATGGGTGATGCAGTTCCTTTCAGGAAGAAAGCAGAGAGTTAAGGTATTGGGGACAATGGGCAAGAATTTTTCTCAGAAATTGCACAAGTGACAATGGCATGCCTCAGGAACAATCTTAGGGCCAACATTGTTCAATGTTTTGATTAATGATGCTCCAGAAGCTGTAAGAAATAAGATGAGCCTTTATGCTGATGATTCAAAGCCTATTGACTCTGCATCCATGGAAATTACAGGCATGTGACCTGTAATTGCTTAATTGAAGCTTTGTTCACAATTCTATGAGCCAGTTTTATAACTGCTTAAGGGATGCTGATGAGGTGGTAATTTCAATGCAGTTTTCAGGTGTTTTTTTTTTTTTTTTTTATTGGAGTGATTTACTGGGTTTCCAAATCAGAAAATAGTTGCTTTTGTTAATGAGATATGTGTTGTAGCAAAAATGATATATGGTAGGCTACATATATTTTGACAGCAAAAGCAAGCATTCCTCTCAAAAAGATACATCATTCTCTGCTCATGGCTTCAGTTACTACAGATATGCCAAAGTTGATTGAAAACTGTATCCTCATCTCCCTTTTTTTCATGTAGAAGCAGTTCACAAAAAAAGTAATCTCTTCAAAGAATTTCAATAAAGCTTTTGAAAATATGAAAATTTTCGTTTGCGATTAGACAAATTATTCCCTACTTAACTAACAGAGCATTCGGATTTCTTTTACTGTAACCAGGGGTGCCACTAAAAGGGGGACTCCCCCCTCCCCCAAAGCTCCTCAGAAAGGACTTGTCAGGTGAAACCCAACAAATGCTGATATTTTTTGGTGAAAAGTGAAGCATCTAGAAGGGTTTTTGTCAGGTGAAGCCCAACGAAACTTACTACTTCATAAGGGCAAAGTCAACAGAAACCAATTGGCCCCCTAAAAACGACTAGCTGAGCAGAGTCCCACAAAACTTGGTATTTTTCAGTCCAATGTATTGTCATAGAAGATTTCTGTTTCGCAAAGAACAACAAAATTTACTGCTCTATCTGCACAAAGTTGACAGAAACCAGTTATCCCCTAGAAAACGACTTGTCAAGTGAAGCCCTGTGTAACTTGGTGTTTTGTTTTTCCAATCTAATATCATTAAAGACTTCTGTTGGGCAAAAGACTACAAAGTTTACTGCTTCATCTGTGAAAAGTCTAGAAAAGCCACTCAGCCTCAAGAAAATGACATGTTGGGTAGAGCCCTACAAAACCTAATATTTTGTTGGTCCATTACTATGTCATAAAAGACTTACCTCTGGCAAAAACGACGAAATTGACTGCTCCATTTGCTCAAAGTTACAGAAACCAATTGGTTGCCTATAAAACGACTTGTTTGGCAGAACCTTGCAAAACTTGATATTTTTCAATGTGTTGGTAAGCCAGGACAATTCCATTGGCTCTACTGAGAAAGAACTTGTTGGGAAATATTGTTGTTTCTTTCCAAAATATTGGAAACAAATATCATATGTTTCTAATACATGAGCCCATAGAATGGCAAGGTTATATTAAGCTTATTTAAAACTTTCTCTTATTCTCAAAAGCCCTATTACAGATCATATAACTGAGGGTATGAAGAATTAAAACTGCAAGGGAAAGAAACAATTTTTAATGCTAGATTTGAAAATTTTGTTGCTTTGCAACATAATACTTATTTTAAGACTTTATTCAAAAAAAAAAAAAAAAAAAAAAAAAAAAAAAAAAAAAAAAAAAAAAAAAAAAAAAAAGGCAGGAACCCTAGTAGCCTGGTTTGTACTCATACTCCAAAGGAAAACTCTGCAACACATTCACACATTGAAATAAATTAACACCAAACTGGTTTGTCAAGGGTGACTTACTACCCTTACTGCTAAAGATGTTTCTCACAAAAGTTCAACAAATGTCGTAGTTGTAAGTACATGATATTATAGGATAGACTCCTAAAGTTTAGACAGAATCTTGCTTTTAAATCAAGTCCGATTTTTTTTTTTTTTTTGAGATTTGATACTGTGAGTTTTTGTGATGGATTGAGTTGTCCAGTACTAAACTATACCCCATACTAAATGGTACTAATTGTAATATTAACCCGGATACTAATTGTAATTAAACTGTCCAAAACCTCTGTTGACTTATTTAATAATTTTAGATTGGAGTCAAATAAATATTTTATAAAACTAGACTTTTAAAAAACCACGTTTCACAAGTGGACTAAAAAAAGGAAAATAATCTTTTTGGTTCTATAAAATTTTAACTTGGTGTGCATTTTTAGTCAACTACATATTGATATATAACTATTTATCATACAAGCATAATTTTATGAATGCTGTAGATGACAAATTTACAATTTGTTTATTTAAGTAAAATGCAAACCACGTTTAAACTTTTAGAACTGAACAATTTATTCTCCTTTTTTTAGTCAATTTCTATTGTGAAACGTGGTTTTTTAAAAGTTTTTTTTTTACAAAGTATTCAATTAACTCTTTTTGGCCTTATTTTGAAATCGATCCACAAAAAATTGCTATCAATATTTCTAGAAATTTATTTTTGATTAAATCTTTTATTTTATATTTACCTTAATGAACAATAATTTCAACTATTACACAACAAAACATTAGGCAAGATTTTTGCCTAATGTTTTAGGCAAATCCTTGACAAATATCTCAGTCTCAATTGAAGAAGATGCAACAGAAAAAATCAAAGTTACTTATCCTCTCAGGCCTGACAATGGAATCTGGAAAAAGAAAAAAACATTGGAAGAAGTTCGCTGTTCAGAAATTGATCACGAAGAAACGGTATGAATCAGAAATATTTTGCTCTTCTTTCTTGCATTATTGACTTGCAAAATAGTGACCCTTGAAATTAAGTTGGATTCCATCACTAACGAATTAGACGCTGCAATGCAAGTGCTAGACATGGGGCAATCAATAAGTGAATATTAAACTATGCTTATTAGTCAGTCAGAGAAATTCATTTCTCAGAAAGTGTCAAGAATGAAAGGAATAGAATCTGAAACCAAAAGCTTACAGCAAGGTGGAATCATAAGAGTTGAGCTCAATCCTGGGCCCAGGAAAGAAAAACTCTAAGACTCAGAAAAGCTGAAGGTTATCAAACTTGGACCATTTCAGCCAGAGATCAATTTTCCAATAACGGAGGAAACCCAATTCCAGAGTTTCAAACACCAGTTGCGGTTTGTTAGAAACTGGCACAACAAGTACCCACACCTAAAGTATCATGGCAAGAAATATTTAGCCTACTGCTTTGTATGTCTTGTTTTTAACTGGACTTGGCTGCAAATACAGAAACAAAGATTCTTCATTTTAACAGGAACTATAAACTGGCACAAAATGCGAAGCTAGGATGCCATGGCTGGAATGCTTGTCACTCACTTCCAATCAAATGGTCCCAAAGTTTCTTCAGGTGACCTTATTTGTTTTATAGAGAGAGATAAATAATTGCCAAGCTTAGATAACAAGGAGAAAGTAATGAAAGATATAGAATCAGAAAAAGAAAAGGAAAAAGGGCGTCGTAGTATATAAGTGTTGCTAGATGCTACCAATACTCTAGGTAAGCAAGTTCTGGCATTTTTGGGGAAGAATTATGACGGGGAAAATTACATTTAGCTAGCCCATCTTCTTTTGAGACATAACGTCAAAATGAGCCATTGGATAAAAAACCAAAACATGGCCAAAAAGAATTGATTGCGATCGTTGGAACAAAACTAGGTCGAAAAATTGTAGCAGAATTTAATAAAGCTAACTTCTTTGTAGACAAAACACCCACTGTCAGCCATGAAGAGCGTTTCACTGTAGGTGTATGGTACATTGATAGAGAGGGAGTCGCTAGAGAGTGTTTACTCGGTGTTGTAGATTTTGAGTCGAGGATAGGAGCCGATATTGCAGAAGAAATTACACGAGTTTAGCGGAAGGCTTTTATCAATGAAGAAAAACTTGCGTTTCAGTGCTACGATTTTGCAAGTAACATGTTTGGGTGATTTTTTTTTTGTTTGTTTCGCAAGAGTGTAGAAGATGTTTAAGGCAAGCTTTATCTTAAGGGACGTTCAGAAACGAGGTGGTCTTCCAGATCAGAGTCTTTTTAAGTTCTATGGAGCATTCTTCGAACAATTGCAGCACTGCTGAGGGAAAAGGCAATTTCAGATACCCTTGATGCTAACACCAAATCGAAGTTAGATGGGCTTCCCAGTGCCCTTACTCGTTTTGAGTTTATGGCTCAACTGATGTTCATGAGGGCATTACTTACACGAACGAACTCTCTGATTCGTGAACTGCAAGCTGTGGAGCTGGATATAGTCGACACGTCTTGCATGATGAACGCCATGATAACTGTCATCAAATAGTCTATAAAAATGATAGTGAATTCACTGGTCAAATTACAGTATCGATTAGTTTGATCAAACAATTAATTTTGTGATAAGATGGATCTGATTTAAATAGCATGCCAGATCTAGAGTTTCGCTCGCTGCTAGAGGTTGAGCATAGGTGATTTCATCGTCAGTGGTGTCCTCCTAGAAGATTCATTGGTGAAGAGAGGACAATTGAAGTGTTGCCACAATGACCCTTTCGATATTTTACATAATGGAGTTCAAGAAAGTTTTAGCAGTAGTTGGCAATGAGTTAGTGCTTACATATAAAGAGACCAAAGAACTGGTCTTTCCTGCATTCGACTGTCCGGCAAACCGTAATCCTTCACAGTGCCACTCTTTCTGTGCTACATTTCCTATAACGAAATACCTGTTCAAACATTCCAGTCAGAAGTGGAACTTTTCGCAGAGATTTGCAAAAAAGCTGGAAGCGTCATCAAGTTTGCCCATTTGTTTTCTCTAGCAAAAAGAACATACGACGGTTGCCTTTAGTTTACAAAGCATTCACTTTTGCGAAAGCTATTCCAGTGACATCGGCCGAAAGTGAACGAATATTTAGCAAAATGAAAATCGTCAAGAACAGATTGATGTCAAGTATGGAAAACGATCGACTTGACCATCTCCTGCTCATGATGTCAGAAAAATACATGCTGGAAAAAGTTCACCTCAACCTACTTGTAGAAAAGTGGAAAGTTGAAAAGCAATACAGACATAAATTTTTACTTATTTTCGTTGGCTTGATTTTACATTTGTACCTGAGTTATTCTCTACAATAAATAATAATTTTCTGATATTAATAAATATTATTTTAAGGCATAAAAAACGAAGTAAAAAATGTTGTTGTCGTCGGCACCTACCCGAATTTGTCGGCACATTTGGGACGCCCCCTTCTCCTCCCAATGGTGAAAGGCTAGTGACGCCCCAGTCCACAATAATGGTGGCTATATTGCTATTATAACCACAATGGAGAGGGGTTAAAATTTGTCTGGTATATGGTTATTATCATAAGATAAAAGACTTGATGTGAGCATATAGATTTAAATCTTAGAGTATTCAGTGCTACATACAAAATTAAAGTGGCTGAAATTGAGTCTTGAATTTTAGTCAACCATAAAAGTAGGTTTTTGAATATTTAGAGACATAAAACCTCTCCATACTGAGTATATTTATAAACTTAAACTTTGAAACAGGGAAAACAATGTATCTAGCTGCATTCTTTAATTTGTAATTATAGTCTGCTTTCTCAGTTTTCAATTCTAGTGCGTATAATGCCTGTGTTTTAAAATATTTAGTAATTTTTTTCATTCCATTTCAGCGCATTGGTGTTGTTCTAGTGTTTAATAAGCCACTATTTCCTCAAATGGATCAAGATGAATTCTGTTTGAAGTGGAACAACTGCTTGGATGTATTTCATGGGACTTTTGTATCATTGCTGAACAGTGAACGCTTCACAGATGTCACACTTTCCTGTGATAGTCAAAGCATAAAATGTCATAGACTTGTTCTCTCAGCATGCAGTTCTTATTTTGAAACACTGCTTCTTGGGATTTCACACTCCCATCCTATTATTATCCTAAGTGATGTGAAATTTAATGATATGCAAGCTTTGGTGAAGTTTATGTACACAGGTGAAGTAGCTGTTGCACAAGCTCAAGTAAATTCATTGATAAAACTAGCTGATATGCTTAAAGTTAAAGGTCTTGCTGATCTTGATGGGACAGCTAAACAGCCACAGAAACCTAGTTATCCTTCTGAAAGGACTCCAATGACTCCACCCCCTGTGAAGAGAAAGAGAGTTGATACAACCTCAGAAAATTGTGTCCAGCCTGAAGATACCTTACAAAATGTAGTACCTCCTGCAGCAAGTGGCACAAACAATAACTCTGTAAACTATCCTGCTCAAACCTCTGTTAATGAAACAGATGATGCAGCATGCCACTCATTTGTAAGCTTGTTTCATTAAAATTTACTTTATTTGAAATCTAAAAAGATTATGTTATATATAGACCCTAGACTCTCCCTTCCCCATCCCTGCCTGAAGTAAGACTGCTTATAAATATACATTTTGGAGTTGCAAACTATCAGGTAGATGAAACTGCCAAAATTTTTGTTTTTGTGTATTTATTTTCAAAGTTTCAGTAATTCTCTTTGATTGATTAGGTGGCAGTGGCTTATTTGAGATTTCTGTTCGGGGGGGGGGAGGGGTACTAGCTAAAAGCTGCCGGAATTCCAGAAATGTACCAGCAACTAAGTATGTTACAGTTATAGCTCCCTTTTTGCACTTATTTATTGCTATACTACTAAAAAAGGCAAAAAAATGAATTCAATTAACGAAAATGAGAGCTACAATCTTGCTAATCCTTGAATCAGATACAAATCAAAATAAACACTGTAATTACTTCTTATATTTTAATCCGTTTTGATTTCTTCCTGAAGTTGCTTAAAACATCATCAATATCAGTAAGGCGTTTTTCCCGCCATGCTCACAAAATAAAGGAGCTATTGGTTTTTTGTATGTGGCAGAGTAGAAGTTAATGACTCAGTTCATTTGGGGGAATAGGGAGAAATAAAAAAAGTTTTTGGAAGTATCCATATAGCATTTGAATTAAGTCCATTCTAGAGGCCTTCACCAGGGCAAGATTTAAGTAATGCAAAGCACAATTCATGTTAATGGTAAGTGGATACTGCTTCTGTATCTCAGCTTGAGCGCCATTGTACAAACTGGACATGCTCCTACCTTCATCATACCTTTGAAAAGTTGTTTTAATTCACAAATTTTCAACTAAAGCGTTTAAATATTTTTCAGAGATTGAAACACAAAATGGAATATTTTCCTATCCAATGACCAATAGGCGTTTTACGTGGCTCTGTTAATCCACATTATCCTCATTTTTGTTGAAAAAGGCCACAGGCCTTCCTCCTAAGTCCTCTTCCCTTACTGCTAATTTGACTGCCTTTTTTTAAAACAGGAGCTCTGACACCTTATCCCTCAGACTATAATAAAAAACGACCTATTTCATATTCTTATTTTCATATCTTATTTTCTCCTTATGCTTATTCCAAGAGGAGATTGGAGAACTGACCTCAGAGGTGCCCTTCCCCTATCTTTGCAGGCATTAGGAGAAAGGGCTTGGCTCAGAAAATGAAAAAAATGAACCAAGCTCTTGGAGGACAGGGGGCGAAACGCAATATGGTTGTCAAACAATCCGTTCTTGCATACCTTGGCTCATCAAAAATCTTCTTCTCTTATTCAAGGATTTTATAGCACATGTTGTTGGTAAAGACAAGCAAGAATCGTGCACGCTTTTTTTTTCAGCTTGAGTTATGAGATTAGAATGTTGGTAGTTATGAAACAGCCACTGTAACTCAGTTCTTGTATCCGTCTTCATTTCACCCCATGTTTTACATGAAATTATAATACTCCTCCCATTTCTATTCGTTTTGAATTGGCCACTTTATAACTACAAAAAGTTTTATGAATTTTGTAACTTCACTGCTGTATTAAAGAAAGTTAGTGTATTACTATGGTTAGGATTTGCAAGTATACTATTAGAATTTGAAGTGAAAATGGTATTTAAACTCTTGTTTAGGTTTTCATGTTGGTCATGTCATAGTTTATTCACATTGTCAGGGAACTGTCGTTTCATGTCATAGCTGACAATAATAGTAGATCTACACCGTACAGAAAGCTTATCTGGATTATTAGCCTCTTTACATGGCTGTTATAGGGCTAACCGTTCCATTCTTAATGTTCAGTCTTTCTCGGGCCTTTGTAAAACGTGAAAAAAGAGAAATTGTGTATATAGCTGCAATAAAAAAAACTATTCATTAATGATCCCTTTGACTGGAATAGTTTTGCCAGGAATGAGATTTTTATCTTTATTTTTTAAAGATTTATCTTTATTTTTTTTTTTTAAATAAAGATTTTTAAAGATTAAAGATTTTATCTTTATTTTTTAAGTACCTTTTAGTCTTCTACCCTTGCTTCAATAACTAGAACAGTAGAAGTCAAAGCACCATGTTTATCAACTACACATAATGTTTTTGAAAAAAAAATATAAAGAAATAGTAGACAATATCGTCAATATATATTGCGCTTTATACTTAAATATCACTGAGTCATGTCGTGTCAAACAGTTCGTAGTAACGAACTGTATGTAAGGAGCAACTCGGCTCAATAGTAACCGAAACTCTAAAAACAGAATTTTAATATCAATAGATACAGCAAAAGAATTAGCGTCTTATGCTGATTCCAGATATATAAGGTTCATCAAGTTTAATGTTACTCATAAAAAGTTATGAGCCTAAGAAGATCTGCTTGGTTGTCGAAAAAAGGGGGAAACACCCCCCAAAATGGAAGGAATTTTTATGAAAATCATATAATCTGATTTAGTAAATCAGAAAACCCTACTGTAGAAGTTTCAAGCTCCTATATACAAAAGTGTAGAATTTTTTCATTTTTGCCTGAAAAAATATCACGGATGCGTGTTTTTTTCTTTTCCCAAGGAGAGATCGGGCCAAAATATTGGTTCTATAATATCGGGAGAGGGTGTAATCAAACGGAAATTAAAAGTTTTAGTGCCATTTTGTGTGACCAAAAAGATTGGTGGGCAAATAGCCACGCCCAAAGCTGTCCGATCAAAATTTTGAGATGGTCATTTTGTTCAGTAGGCCTATAGTTGAAAGATGCAATAACTATATCTTAAGGGGTAATGACCTCCCACAGCCGGTGGGGAGAGGCTGTAATTTTTGAAATTTGCCTATCTTTTATGTATAGGATTTGTTATTTCGTAGTAAAGAGACATTTTTTTGGAGGGGCGATTTTGTGTTTGGGGTGGGTTTTCGTAGAAAGAGAAATTTCTGGGGGTGTTCTAAGTCAGATTTTCTTCTAAAAAGTGTGCCCTTGATGTAGAATAAAGATTTTGTTTGATAAATATGATTTCCAAGAAACCGAACTATCATTTGAAACCCTGGTATGTTTAAGGTTTATTAATTTTGGGGAAATTGCCAAAGCTTTGTTTTGAGTTTGGATCAGAGGTATAGATAAAGCAGTAAGGATTAAGATTTTTTCTTTCAATTCATCAAAATTTAAAAATGAACCATTCATCAAGAAAAATAAGAAACTAAATTTATCTTAAATAAGATTGAATGTCTCCAAAAGACGCCAAAAGAATAAAGATATGAGTGAAGTACTGCTTTTGAATAGAACAAAAGCCCAAATAGTGACAACAAATATAAATTTCTTTCTGTGTCCTTCTATCCTTCCTTCCTCCTTGCGTAAACTTCCCCCTGGAAATTTTTATTCAGATAATTGTGCCTGAAAAATTCTTCTTAGCATACTTTAATTTGAAAAAAAAAGACTTGATCGTTTTTCAAATCATGCTGCAAACCTTCCTCTCCATGAACATTTTGCCAATACCCCTCCCCCCAGTGGGAAGTTTGTCCTGCGGAATATTCCCCCATGGAGAATTTCTCCTGCAGAAAATGTTCCAGACGATTCCTACCCTGCTGAAAAATTTTTTCTGGGCAATTCTCCGTGGAACATCTCCACATGTAAAATTGAGCTATCAAAGAGAAATAAAGACAATTCAGATAATTCCATTTAGGAATTCTGGAAAATTTGCCCCATGTAAAATTTTCTCTGGAAAACTCACCCCGAAACTTCCCGTGGAAAATCCTTCTCCTCCCCCCCCCCCCAAAAAAAAATGTATGCACAGTTGCAGTAAAAATACTATATGTAAACAATTTGCCAATTTGATAACTTACAGAACTTTCCCCAGGTCCTTTGATGCGTCATTTCATCTCCAAATGTATAGTTATTGGACGTTTCAACTATACTTTTCAAAATGAATGGCTATTTCAAAATTTTGGACAAATTTCGTAGGGAAGGGGGCGTGGGAGGGAGGCTAGTCGCCCTCCTATCTTTTTGATTACAACTAGCCTATGGCACTAGAAATTTTCCTTGGAATAAGCCCTCCCCCTTAAGACCATGGATTTGATACAATCACTTCTGGGGAAGAAATATACCTGTGGTCTGTCTCAGGTAAAAAAAAATACAAAATTCCAAATTTTTGCCGATAAGAGCTTGAAACTTCTACAATAGAGTTCTGTGACATGATGTATGTGATGGTGCGACTTTCATTAAGATTTCTTTATTTATTGGGGTTGGTTTCCCCCTTTTTAGAAAATCAGGCAATTTCGTGAGGCTTGTAGCTTTTTATAGGTAAAACAAAAATTAATGATTTTTATTTTTTTACTTTATTTATAAAGTTCCAAGACCTTAGACCTCAGTAATTTTTGTCAAAAGTGATCAAATTTAAATCCCTCCGCCCAATTGGACAATGACAGTGAACTATAACTTTGTTGACTTTATTGCTGCCAGAAAAAAGTTGAACGTTATTTAAATTTTTAAGAAAGTTTTAAGAAAGATATGGTTCATTACCTTTCATACCAACTCTTGTGGAGAAAATTAAAAGGGCTATTGAAACATAATATTGCAACTTGTTTTAAATCAATCAGGCCATTGAGTAACTTTCTAAATTCAGGAAACGATATAGCACGTAACAGTTTGGCAAGTGGAGTGTTCATCATTCCTTGCTCTTGCGGAAAATTTTAAGTCGGTCGAACGCACCAACAATTTGTGGAACGTTTATTGAGCACCGGAGCTCAATAGATAATGCTCTAGAATTTGCAAAACCCCCGGAAAGTTTTACCTCAGCTCTAGCAGAATATATCTTTTATAATCCGGACCATTTTGTAGAATTCGAGGAAGCAAGATTCATTTCAAAAGATAAAGGTTTTACTCAATGGGCTGCTGAAGCATTAGAAAAAAACAAATACTTTTTCGAACATTAGGAAAAAACAAACACATATTGATCCTATTATATGGATTCATTTTTAAAAAATGAACCCATATTCAAAAATAAAGTCTTCCAAAATATCCAAGGGATTAGTTCAGGTAACAAATCTAAACGACTAGCAGCATCAAAAGCTAAGTAATTGTATATTATATTTTTATGTTAGTCTATTTTAGTTTTAAATATATATATATATATTTTTTTTTGGTTTTAGTTTCTAGTTTGTTTGTTTTTTTTCTACGCTGAAGACGCCTTGTTGTATACGGCCAAAATATTCCTTTGATTTTTTTTTGTTTCTCTTCGTTTTCATTTACTGGCCATAGACCCGTTTGTGGTCTTTATATTCATTTCTTTGTTTTTCGTAAAGTAAAAAAAGTGAAATTCTTGTGTGATTGGGACAAACTATATGATGCGCAATTTCATGAATAACTTTTATTAACTTTGATGACGCCGTGGGAGACTTGCATTATGCTGGGTTCCTTAGTCAACCAAATCTGTCGGAAATCTACCAGAAGGCTATTCCACGAGAAAGGCTAAAATTACTGGGAGAAATCCCTTTTCTTTTCATTCTTTTCCTCGTTTTTTTTTCAGGATTGTGGAAAGATTTCTTCTGTCAATCCATATAAAGAAAAATCTAGTGTGAATGGAACATCCCTATCTATACATTGATGATAGTAACATTCATTTTTATTGGCATTATTTTCTAGAAAGTCAATGATGAATTTGCCATAGGCATTCATGAAGGGGGAAACAATAGTTCAAGTCCATTTGAAGATGATGGAGAAGATTTTGATTATGGCAGTGAAAATGTAAGTATATATTTTTTATTTTATTGTTTTTGCTTTTTTTTATTTATTTTTTTTTTTTGTTTTTTTTAGCAAATCATTAATTTGAAATTTTGTTTTGAAACTTGACTTTCCGCTTTTGGTTATTTACAAGAAGAATAATCTATGTTGAGTTTACCTGTTTATGTTTGATGAAAAATGTATGATCAGACGCAATAAATGGTGGCTTATCATCTAAAATATTTATCATTTATTAATACCAAAATACGGTAAGCTTTGTCAAGCTTGTCGCACTAAACAATTATAAAAAGTCCATGACAATTGTGACAACATAATACATACATACAATTCTATGAAAAGCAACATACTCTGAAAACATAATAACTGAAACATACCGAACGAACTGAAACATATCTGATAATAACTGAAATATACCGAAAAGTAAGCATACAAAATAACTGAAAAACATACTGGTCACAAAACAGCTAATACAACAAATAAAAATATTCTCAAACCGGATTATTATAAGACCTAGTATAGAAATCTGTAGAGGCTAAACAACTTTTGAAAGACTGGACCGTGGCACTCGCAACTATTTCCGACGAAAGTGCGTTACAAGCCTTCCACACTCGGCTAGATAAAGAGTTTTGGCCTAATCTTTTCTGTGAATATGGGTGGTAAATTATGTGTTGGTGTTGACCGGTACTACTGTATTCTGTAAAAGTGAAGAAGTTAGTTGGAGTGGTATTATCAAGGTTTCTAACAATGCGGAATGTATTCATTAGGTCGGCTCTATCACGTTGGAACTGAAGACAGGCAACTGTAGTATCTGCATTCTCTGGTGGTAAGGTAGATGTCTCAGGTAAGGTATGTGTTTGGTGACCCTACGTTGCACTTTCTCAACCCTCTCTCTATCTCTCTTATTAAGGGGATACCATACTGATGAGCAATACTCAAGTATAGGATGTACAGTGGATACATAAAGTTAAATTAATGAACGAAGGTTAAACTTAGAAAATGTACGCTTTAGACGTAGTAATTGGTAATTTGCCTTGTAAATGATATCCAATACATGTTTATCAAATTTGGGACTTGAATCAAAGCAAACCCCAAGGTCTTGAACACACTCCACGCTTGAAATTGATTTACCATCAGCAAAGTAATGGTAATGTTGAGGGAGTCTACGCAAATAGTGCACAGCGTTGCACTTGGTTTCGTTAATGAACATTGAGTTTGCCGTACATCACCAGCGCAGAGCAACCAAATCTTCTTGAAGGAAAGAAACCTTATGTTCATTCATGACTGACCTGTAAACTTTCACATCATCTGCGAACATTTTTAAGGTCGAATTCCTAGCAACACGTGGCAAATCATTGATAAAAAGGTAGAAGAGTACCGGCCCAAGACATCTGCTTTGCGGAACTCCGCTTAAGACAGACATAGGTGATGACAGATCATCACCTACCGCAACCTCTTGGGTTCTATTTGTAATATAATGCGTTATCCATGCTTTTGTTCGTGGGCCAATACCATATAGTTGACATTTCTTTATCAGAAGTGGGATGGAAATTTTGTCAAATGCTTTGGAAAAGTCTGTATAAATACAATCAAACAAAATACCATTATCCGCCATCAATTGAAAATCATGAATCGCCTCCAGAAGTTGCGTGTTACAAGATCGCCGTCTACGGAAACCAGGCTGAGCTGAATGCCATAAGTTATTTTCCTAAAAATGTGCCTGGATTCTGCTCACTAGAACTTTCTCCATTATACGGGAAAAGATTGATGTGTTTGAAATTGGTCTTTAATTTTTAAAAATGGGATTTTGAACCATTCTTATACAACGGCCTAATGATTGCTCTTTTCCAAGCTGAAGGACATTCACCAGACGAGAGACAAAGATTAAAGAGATATGTGAGTGGTCCAGCAAGCACTGATGCAAGTTCACGTAACAACATATTTGAAAATCCATCAATATCTGGCGCCTTTCCAGGATCAAGATTTCGGAGTGTTTGATAAACCTGCTGGACCGTAAAATCTGAATCATCAAATTCTTTAGTTAAATCTGAAGGAGTAAATTGAGCGTGTGTTTCTGTATGTGTTTGTGTGAAAACTGAACCAAATACCTTATTGAAAATTTGTGTCTTTGCATAATTGTCATCTGTATGTGAAAGAGTTTCAGGATCTATAAAGGAAGTGGATGATGGGGACTGTGAAACTTGATTCCTTCTTACGTACTTCCAAAATCTCTTTGGGAAACTTTGGACTGATGCTATAACCATTGACTGAACCTCTTGACGATTTAGACGAAGGAACTTAGTTGCTCTATTTCTAGCTTTTATACTTCGACCATGAATTAAAGGTTTTAATTCTTACGTGTTCACGCCACCTATCACCTTTTAATTTTAGCATTTGTACATACAAACAAGGATATGGGACAACAAACAAGGTCCTTTGTGTCTTCTCATGTTTGACTGGTATTTCATACTTGTTGTTGCATATTAGAAAGAAAAATTTAAGGTACATATTTGTAGCTACAGGTCAGGGAATAATTATCTATAATATTAGTTCTCAATATCTTTACGTCTGCATCAGGCAATTTTTAATGTTTTTGGCTGCATCTTGTCTCAAAAACTTTCCTATTTTCAGACAAATGTATATATATATATATATATATATATATATATATATATATATATATATATATATATATATATATATATATATATATATATATATATATATATATATATATATATATATATATATATATATATATATATATATTTATATATATATATATATATATATATATATATAAATATCAAAAGAAAAACTTCAGATTGGCATCCATGTTTATAAAGAGCTAAAAGTTGGGATGGGGGGGGGGGCCTCTTCAAAAAATAGAAGCTATAATAGGAGGCTATTTATTGCAACATGAGACTGCAGACAAGACCCTTTATACCATATTTTGGGATACTTTTTGAATGTGATTGCTTTTAGGGTAGGGGGACTTGACTGGTTGTGGGCTTTTCATTTTAAGGAAGTTTTTCCTCTGTTAGTTTACAGGTCGAGACACATATTTTTTTTTCTTTAAGAAGTTAATAACGTTAAAAGCAAACAGCAGGTAAAACAATATTTCTAAGATAATAAAACTTGCTCAAACTTCAAGTGAATATTTCGGTCCCGTATCCAAGGGCCTTCCTCAGCAAAACATATATAAATAAAACAAGACTTACAGTAAAATGTGACCTTTAACTGCCCGACTCTCCCCAAGTCTTATTTGATTTATATGTGTTCTACTGAGGACAGTCCTTGGATATAGGGTCGAAATATTCAATTGAGGTTTGAACAAGTTTCACTGACTTAGAATTACCCACATGCTTTTTGTTTTATGAATAAAAACAATCCGTATGTTTCGGCTTCATGTCCGGGAGCCTCTCTAAAAGAAAAAGGGAAAATTTAAGAAAGAAAAAAAAGTTAAAAAAAAACATCTGAAAAAGCGACAACTAAACACACTGGAGAAAGAAAGAGAAAAAACAAAACAAATAATTATAACTAATATTCTAAACACGGAACTGATATTACTCACTGAACAAGATAAAAACTTATGTTTATAATTTCTTCGAGTTACTATAGTTTTTATAGGTTCTATAATGTCTCTACAATCGCTGGATAAATGGGATCTATTAAAATTGAAGACTATATATTTTTGAATAAAAAAGATCATAAAACCCCAGGTCACCACTTCTGGTTAAATTTTGCCAGGTTAATAACATTTATACTAAGTATGACAGCAGGTCAGAGAAACTTATACATTACAAATTAAATCGATTTTTTATTTGCTGTTTAGCTGCAGTCCGTTTAATCTTGCAAGCTTTGACCTCATCTCGACTTTTGCTTGCATTGTTTTGTTATTTAGTTAATAATGTCACTATATGTCTTAAATGTATCAGTGAAAATCGCATGTTCATTATTTTTGCCCAACTTTATAACTTCCTGAGCAAAAATGAAGGAAATGTTTACTAAAAAAAGTTTTCAATTTTTTTTCTCATCATGTCAATCTAGCCATTTCTGTCCATACAAATGTGTTTCATTTTGTCAAATAATTCATTATACCTCTTTTAATCTCATTGAGTATCCCTTATTTCAACAGCTAAGAGTCTTTAGAAAAGTATTTTTCCAAATGCGTCAAGCTTTTCAGCTTGTTCATATTTCTTGTTTGTGTTTTTTCTTGAGTTCGAGGTGAATCCGCATTCTGTGCAAACAGAATGCCGATCTAGGAAAAAAACAAAAAAAAAAAACAAGCTTGTCTATACCCAATCTATGCAATGCCCATCCCTTCTTCCGTGCCGTTATTATAGATGATACTGTAGTAGCCTTTTTCTTAATTTGTTGCATTGAGGGGAAAGGGAAATTTTCTTTGTATTTTTGTGAAATTATTTGTCCCTCCCTTCTCTATATCATGCCCTGGGATTTGGAGGTGATGGGGTTAGTGGCAATTTTTATCTATTTACTGAATGAAATTAAAATTTTATAACAGCAATATTGATATTACTAAGAGATTTTTTTATGTGTTATTGAACTTCAAGTCCATCCTGATTCTATAAGGAAAGTGTCCACAATCACATGAATAATTTTGATTTTTCTGAAGCTCACTGGAAATCTGTCAATGGAAAGGACAGAGGGAATGTCAAACACAAGCTTAAATTCTTCAGGTTAGTCTTTCTTTTCTTAATTCAAGAGTAAGGGAAAGCAATGTTTTCTTTCTTTTTTCTTTTTTTTTGTTTATTTATTGCTAACGATAATATGATTAGTAAATATTTTTTATTTATGGCTACCTTGGTACTTCTTGACTAATGAGGTAGGGGATTTGATCATAGTATATGCTATTAAAAAATTTCATTGATGCATACTAAATTTATATAATTCAATTTTTATCTTTGGAAATTGTACAGATCATTTCTTACCTAGATTCAACAGAAAACAGCTGCCACAGAAAATAGTCAATTCTGTCGAAAAGTTAATAAATAAAATCCGTCGGCCTTCCTTTTCTCCAAGGAATTATGTTAACAGATAAAACTCAAGCTCACATATAATAAGAGTATTATGTTCCATGTGACCTAGTTGGGTTAGAATAACTTTAGATTATAATTTGTTAAAAATGGAAGAATATTAATGTAATAATTTAATGTAAATACAACACGTTAAAATTCACCTTTTAGATCCACTTTTTCCGTAGTTTCGGAACCGGCATCTAATATCGCGAAGTTACTTTGCGGGAAAAACTGACTGTGCTTGCGCGAAAGCTGTTGGAATCTGCAGGTCTTACTGCGCACCATAATTTACGTCATTTTATGTAATAATTCTTAAGTGTGCAAGTTTGCTTTTTTTGTTTTGATGTACTCCACTTCTTTTTTTTCATAGTGGGTAATAAATGAATTATTATTACTATTATTATCCACGGTTGCCATGCGATGTAGTCCTACCGATAATTGATGGATCACTGTATAAGAAAGAGACATCTCTTAAATAATTGCTGAAAACTTGGAGAAGGGGAGAAATGCTAGATTCCTGTTTATTTCTTTCGATATAATTTGATTTCAAACCATTACTAAAAAAGTCACTGTGTTATCATTTGTGAACTTCTGTGTTTTCTCATTATGTGACTAGATATCTAGGAGGAAA